>CM076582.1:1308296061-1308491705 GCA_034641835.2 Pinus albicaulis
GTATGAAAAATGAAAAAGGAGTTTGCAACCAAAAATACCTTAGGCAACTAATTCAATTAGATACACCAAACCATCAGCAAAAAGGAAAACCAACCTACTCAAAAGGCAAGCATTTACCTCCTTTGACAAAATTTTGAGTTCCGAAACAAGGGCCTTTATTGTCTTGTCAATGCCCCTAGTAATTTGAATAGGGTTTGCACCTGCTGCAACAACCTAAACAAAAAGGTTTCATTTCAAATTATTTTCCACAAATTTAAGATACAACCATTGTCAGTTTTGTATTTCCTAAGAACCAAAAATTTTGACAAAAGAACCAAATTTTTTTAATACCTGATAGCAATTTTTTCACTCAAAAACTATCTTAGACTCAATAAGCCCAACCCAAAACTAAAAAACCAAACACCATAAGACCCTACAAAAATGAATAGATGATCTTAATCTAGTACTATTGACAAACAGTTACCTTTACACCCTCACTTATTAAACCCTGTGCTGTTGAATTTTAACTTCAACTGCTGCAGCAGAAGGACAGATGTAGCAGCAACATTTGTTTTGGAGGTTGCTTGCATGCCATCCAGAAATTTAATTTAGCATTTAAAATTCCTGCAAGTTTTTTTTTCAGACGGCCGCAGCCATATTTCTGTACAGGATTGTATTTAAACACAACAACTAGCATTAACGCAATTCACCAACCAGAAATTAAACAAACAGAAATTTACCCGACAGTTTTGTAAATTCAAAAGGAGGACACGTGGAGCATTAATATTGGATCGAATGAAATTGAAGGGAATCTGAAAACCTGAAAACCGGACCCGAATTTTTTATAGGGCACATTGGATTGAGAATTCGAGTTAAAATTAGGCAGACGTCAGCATCCCATTTTGGAACACGAATTTGGTTTGAAATTCAATCTATTCAGACTTTTGAAGTCCGACGGAAAGGGTTCTTTAATTTTTTGATAGTTTAATATATACATATGTTTTAAACATATGTTATATATATATCATATGCGAAATGAAAGGTGGGCCATAGAATTTAGTTTTAATTTTTTTTTTTTTAAAGAGGGTTTATTATAATATGTTTTATATGTTACGACATATAAAAATAAAAAGGACAAAAAAGCTTGGTAGTTTTTTTTATAGACAGTACGTAAATTTTTTATTACACAGCAGTGTGTAAAAAGTGAAAGACTGAGTGTAACTTTTAAGTGTGTATGCACAACAGTGCGAAAGTGAAAAACACAGCAGAGTGTTTTAGAGACAGAGTATGTTTGTTTTGAACAGACAGTGAGTTGGTTTTATGCATTGCGTTTTGTAGCAGTCATAATTTTGTAATCCCTCTCAGTGAGGAAGAAGTGTAATAGTTTTTTTTTGAGTTATTGAAGGGAATAGAAGTTTGTTTTCAAAGTATTGAAACTCTGTCTCTTGTCAAAGAAATTTTTATTTTCTCTGTGTTAGAGGAAGGGAGATTTATTCTCCATTCATTGTTCTGGAATTTTTCAATATTCCAACATGTACAAGAACAACAGATGTTGTGGTTCCATCCCCAGCTAAATCATTTGTCTTTGTCGCAGCTTGCCTTACCAACTTGGCCCCAATATTTTCAACTGGGTCCTCTAATTCAACCAATAAAAAGGCCAAAACCAGAGCATTGAGATACATTTCATTACACTGTCAATAACAATAAAATTTGACTTAGCCATAACCCTTTCCTTTTATTGTTGTGAAAATATTTATGCATTACTCTAATGTGGCTAGTCCATAGGCCAAGTAGACCACTGGGTAACAAATATGTTTCCTTTCACCTTTGAGTTTTCAAATTATGCCTAACAAATCTAAGACATTTAAGAGGGGGAACTAATACAACGTTAAAAAGAAAACCAGAGCACACATCTACAAATTACCTCCTTAGCTACTGTCACACCATCATTAACTATTTCGGAGAACCATGCTTGCTCTCCAAGACAACATTTTTCCCTTCGCCCCAAGGGTGACTCCAACAAGATCAGCAAGTTTGTTCACACCGCCTGCAAGACAAATTGACAATGCTTTCAGTAAGTGTGCAATTGAATGCCGGACCATATGCCAAAACAACCCTCCATGAAAAATTAAAATAACACATTAAAATCGAATATAAGTGGACAAGGAAAGATCCACCGCAGTGAAGTTTCACGTGCAGGGGACCTTCCTTTAAACATAATTTTTTCTCTGACCTGCAATTTTTTTGTCACTGAGCCATCCTTATTGAAGTACAACTCCTTTTCCATAGCTCTTGTATTAACTACCTTCTCTCTGTCGCGTAATCTCAGAGTCTCTCTTCTGCTTGAGCGATTAAAGGAAATGGGTGAAAAAACTGAAAGAGAAGACAATTGTCTACCATAATTATCAAACATTGCACCCAACTTCTTCCCCTTTCCATTGTTACCCAATGAGGTAGATGTGGCAATTTTTGTCATACCGCCCAAAGCAGAGGCCATCTTCTCTTATGCTGAATATAGAATTACAAGATCTTCATATTAGTATGAACCTTAAAAACATGACTCCCATTGCTAAAAACCACTTTTAAGTTGTAACAGGCAAACTAAACAACTATCGCAACTTTTGGCAACTTCTGGAGCATTAAGAGAGAAACAACCAAAGAAAAATACAACCACAATCCTCATTTTAATGAGACCGGACTATATATTTGCATTAAGATAATAGAAAGAAATCACGACTATATTAAGGCCAGCACAAAACAATCTTTAACCAATGTCTCTCGTGGCCTTCAGGTTGCCATGCTAGAGGTTGCATATTTTTAATTTAAATTCTTGACCTCTCGTGCCCATCTATGAATGCATCCAATGGGATATCTACATCAAATGCTCCTTTATATCTCCAAAAACAAATTCCCTACTACAAGAGCACTAGTATTGATGGATCACCCCACACCATCCCACCCACTAGAAACGGTGAAAAAGGAAACCCGAGAAACCTTCTGAAATATCTCAAGATGACTATATGGGTGGTTCTTATGAATCAACCAACCATTCAGAACATGATCATCAATCCAAACCATGAGTATTATGTGACGATATTCAAGCAGGCACTGAATCGGATTTCTGAAGCTATGTTAGAGAAACCCTAAACTCTCATTGAAAATAGGTGAAATGTGGCACCACTCAGAGATTGACATGTGCCAATTGGTACAAGTGGTAGAAAATTGGCATGCTCAAACAACGAGGTGATGCGGGAATGACATGAGGGAGAAAATATCAGAAAAGCCCCAAATCTAGAGAACTAAAGCTCATCACCAACCTGAGATTGACAACTTTACATGATGTAACCTATGAAATCGTAAATGGAGAAATCATAGTAACAATAAAGTAACCTATGTAACAATAAAATTGGATTCATCCTGGGAGTGGTAATGGGAGAAATCATAGTGAACAACAGGAAACATGCAGAGTTGCTTACAATCAAATAGATGAAAAAACACATACAAAAAACCTATATAATAATCATGAACAAGCTTAATATTGAATTATGAACTGTAAAGGAACTTACAAAATGTGACATTACGAACCTGGTCAAGCGCACAAGAAAAAATATCCAGGACATGACCCTGGTTGACAAGTTGTATTGCTCATGATGCAAGAGGATTTGTACCTGCACTGCCAAGTCAATCAAAATCCATCATTATCTATGCAATAAATACAAGTAATTGATGTAGTATTTTTTACTCTAAGATGCATTCTTATGATAATGTTAGAACATATGTTGAAAATGTCAAAACATACTTGAATAAGCTCCTCTTCGTTTCAAGAACAATTTATTGGAGTCGCATGAACTTGGAACAAGCCTCCCACGATCTAAAAGAGTAGCAACTAAGTCAACAATGACTTTTTTGTTGCTACGCTGGATCGAGGGAGGTTTGCTCCAAGATTAAATCGCTCCAATAAATTATTCTCTACTAAACAAGACCAACCACATGAAGGTGGAAGCTCTTATGGCCCCTCCCCCCCCCCCCTCACATCACTCTCAATTCTCCAATACCCAATCTATATTTCATTTTTTACTTTCATGAGCATAAAAAAAAATATTCAATAACTAATAAAAAAGCAATTCAACAAAAAGTACGGAAGGAAACATTGCAATTAATGCTTGACATAAAAATAGTATGATAAATGAGTTTTTTATATAACGCAAAAAACGTTCCAAGTATGGTAACGTTTGTCTTATAATAATACAATATTTTACATTATCGAATTTTCTTTTTCTTCTTCCTATTTTTAAAACTCCTAATTACATCATCAATATCATCATGCTCTGCTCCTGTTTCGTGCCTTTCGACCCGCACTGCTGACCTAGTTGCATAGTCACGATGTCTGGTCTCATCCAGTGACGGGGCATCGCCTACAAAAACAGATAATATTAAATTTTAATTGTCAGTTTTAAATATCATTGAACTAGTTTGGTAATATTAATAAAAAAAATTGCAATGAGATTATTTACCTGGTGCACCAGTTGTCGCCGCTGACCTAGTTGCGTAGTCACGATGTCTGGTCTCATCCAGTGACGGGGCATCGCCTACAAAAACGGATAATATTAAATTTTAATTGTCATTTTTTAAATATCATTGAACTATTTCGATAATATTAATAAAAAAAATTGCAATGAGATTATTTACCTGGTGCACCAGTTGTCGCCGCTGACCTAGTTGCGTAGTCACGATGTCTGGTCTCATCCAGTGACGGGGCATCGCCTACAAAAACAGATAATATTAAATTTTAATTGTCAGTTTTTAAATATCATTGAACTAGTTCGGTAATATTAATAAAAAAAATTGTAATGAGATTATTTACCTGGTGCACCAGTTGTCGCCGTTGGGACTGTTGCCCTGTCTTCCTCTCTGGTGGTAAGATCCTCAAGGGAAACATTCTCTGTCATTTAAACAAAAAACGTTATAAGGACAACCATCAAGGTATAATTAGAAAAAATTATAAGTGGAAATTAATTACCATCACAGCCCTCACTGATAGTAGCATTGTCGGCCTGGTCCCCACTACAATGATCAGGTTGCACGTGAGGATCATCTACATCTGGCTCTAAAACTGGGTTATTTTCCTCGTCGGTAGTGCTGCTCCCCTGATTTAAACAAAGTTGTTAGACATTAAATTTATGGACAAAAACAAAAATATTGAAAGGTTAATGTTTTACCTTATCAGGCATTCTGGATCTTGGGACCTGCCCCAAGCTTCTGCGACGTTCAACTACAACTTGATAGCCAAAACGGAAAGCGATATTTTTATCTTCCTCTGTAGTTTCTGTTCCGAAGTCATCACCCTACATTACATATGATTGTGTATTTTTAATCATATTTGATAGGATTACAAAAACGTTGGAAGGCGATACAATTAATTATAAGATGTTTAGCTACTTAATTACAATTATTGCGACTAATTTCAAGTAGCTGCCCTGGCCTAGCTTGTGATGGCCCTTTTTTTCAATCCTAGCTTTGGTTGCCTTTGAGGTGTCAAGCAACCTAGCATCAAAAGATTGAAGTCAGATATGACGTAGCACACTTTTATTTTAGACATAGAGAAAATTAAAGCTATTGAATTAAAGTTGTAATATACCTTGCGGGTCTAGTTGGCATTTTTCCTTCTTTCTTTGCCCTTTTCTCTTTTCCGTCATGGATGAGTGCTCTCCACTCACTCTCTGGAACTGTGAGAGGATGCTCATATCTAGGGTTAAATTGCAATTGTGTCCTATAGGTGTCCCTGGTATATTTCAAATATTTTCCGGCTACCTGAGCCACCGCTTTTCTGTCAAATGTGCCGACCCCAAAAAGGGCTTCTAGATAATCTAAAAGTTCTTTTTTCAGGTTGGAATTCTAGGAATTCCACCCTGTACGTATGGTTGGGCCAAAAATTACCAACGCATGGCTCTCCAGAATCCTGTAGAACTCATTGTTTCCTACACAGAATAAAACCAAAAAGAAGAAGAAGATATTATCATTAATTTAAAAATAAAAATCATGATAAATATGTTTTAGATAAAGTACATGAAATAGTTAAAATATTAAAATTTACCTGGGAGTTGTACATGCTTTATAGGGACACCTTCATCGTTCACCAACAACGTGCCATTAATGGTCCATGTGGAGCTGACACGTGTAGCTCCAGGAAACGCAATAATGTAGTTGGCCATATCAGCCTCATCATTGCCAACACGTTCAGCGGTTGGCTGGGTGTTTGCTTGGGCAGGGTGTGTTTCTTGGCTGGCACCTAAAGGAGTAGAAGGTGTACGAGAGGGTTTTTGGGCAATCTCTTGCCCTTGTGTCCCACTACCACCAACACCGGGTTCAACAAGTGCCAGAAAACGCTACATACAAAAGAAATTTTTGTTAGTTTAGTCAATGTAAAAATTAAAAATCAAACTATCACAATTCATCTCATACAGAACAAAAAAAATATCCTTGGAAAACCACCTGATGAAGTTTTTCTTGACATAATAGACTTGGTAAATGATGTTTGTTAGCACTAAGATGATGAGTGTTGTCCATGAATGGCAACCCTCTTGATGAAAATGATGGCAACTTACTTGATGAAGTTGTGCTTGATAGAATATGGTTTGATGAACCAAATCTGATGTATCTACAGTGTGTACAGAAGGCAATGAAGAAAGGAATTCAGCATGTGCTAATTCTGTGATGAAAAAGAGTATGTTTCTTGGTATACGCGGATTGTCCTAGGGAAAGTCGCGTATGCACGCGGAAAGGAACGTTCCAAGTCGCGTATGGGCTAAAGCGCTCAAAAAGTGCAAAACCAGGGGTAACCACCATGGTATTGACCCATTGTATTGCGTAATGATCCGCCTAATTGACCCCGTCCAGGTAGTTTTGGGCTCATGGTATTGCTTTGGCCCATGGTTTTGAAAAAGGGGCTCATGGTATTGAAAAAGGATAAACCTATATAAGGAGAAGAAATTCATTGTGCAAAACATGAGTATGGGTGCAAGATGTCTGAGCTTGAATGAATACTTCTCTCTGAAGTATATCTGAATGGAAAGGGTTACACTTGAATGATAAATCTGAATGTATGATGCACCAATGATGAAGAAGGGGATTTAGATCTGAATTGCTCTTGTATTTGCTAGATCTGATTATGGAAGGCTTAGATCTGTGATGAGGCGAGCATCTAGGCGAACATCTGTCTGAAGCAAAAGGGTAGATCTGAACTGAATATCTGATCTAATGAAGTATGCTGCTCTGTAATGATTGAAGATCTATACGCTACTTCGCCGCGGAGGAAGCGCGTATATACGCGGCTTCAGCGAAGAAAAAGCGCGTATGCGCAATAAAATATACACTGAGGTATACGCTGGTTTGTGTGGACGGAAGCGCGTATATACGCGACATCAGTGAAGTGAAAGCGCGTATGCAAACTAGGGTTTGCTGAAGCATGGGGTATGAAACATCTGATCTGTTCTGCTGTATTACTGCTATCTAATCTGGGTTGTCTGAATTGGTATGTATCTGTTGATGATGTATGTTTGTGCTTAAAAGTATGGAAAGGGTTCAGTCTGGAAATATGGTGAATCGTGGCCTGCAAGTGTTGTTCTATTGAAGTTGTCGGATCCAGTGTGAAAATTGATGAAACGTGGTCCAAGGTGGTGCTGAAGGTTGTAGCCTTCAGTCAGGGGGTCGTAGCTCCCTTCCAGGTGAGGCTGGTAAACGAGATCAGGGGGTCGTAGCTCCCTTCCAGGAGAGGCTGGTAAACGAGTCGAGGGTTGGAGCTCCCTTCCAGGAGAGGCTGGTAAACGAGCGCAGGTAGGTGCCTGCGTGCTGGTCAAGTCTGCACCAGCACATATGTTGTAACATGTTTTCTCTATAATAAAAATATTGAAGGCTGAGCAACTGCAGCGGTGGTTTTCTCCCGATTTGGGTTTCCACCTAAAAATCCTGGTGTTCATGTGTGATGCTTTGTGTGATGGCTTATTCTGTTATTACTGCACATGTTTTCAGTTTATTGAACATCTGATGAATGAATGATGGAATAATCTAAGTGAAGATTTAATTACATATCTAGATCTCTGTGTATACGCGAGTTTCATAAAGGGGATCCGCGTATATACGCTGGTTTACTGAAGGAAAGTAGCGTATGGGTTTTAAGGAATGAAAAAGTAAAAAGTTTTGAATATGCTGTAAATACTGATTCACCCCCCCCTCTCAGTATTTTTCCCAACACCCAGGCCATGGAAAGTTTGGTGTAACAAAATTTTTTTACTTCCACAAGGTTTGAAACCCGGACCTTACCGCCACAAACACTAACGCCTAACCAATTCACCTATCCCAAAGATCTTAACATGTATGGAGGGAACGTTATGTTTAAGGTATGAATTAAATATGGGCAGAGGTTAAAGGGGCTAGCCCCCATTCAACGTGACCACACTTTTTTGACCAGGGGAGCGGCACTGTACAAACCTTATCTTCCTGCCAACTATGCATGTGACAACACCATTTTAATATTAAATGCCACGGTTATAACAATGTTAGTGAACGTTTAATTCTGCGGCGGGTGTGGTTTTCATGTGACCACCCGTAACCATGAAATTTAATGCCACCTTAACCGCGTGCTAAATCTAGAGCAGAGCCCTAATTTCGGTGGGAATTGCTAAATTGGTGGAGTTAACTCCAGTTAAACCAAATTTGGTGGATTTTTTTTAGGCGAGATTGGGCAAATACAGTTTTGGTCATAACTTCTGAATTACTGAACCTTTTTGGAAGAAATTGTTTTTGATTCTGGGTACTCAGAGGATTCTGGATCCATTGGAACAGGTTTTAGAGAAGCTAGAGTTGATCTTCAGCCCCTTTTGCTTGAGGGAAGCAATGAAAGCCATCAAGGCCAAGAGGGAAATGGAGTTGTATTGAGATGTACCTCTCTGTTTGAGGTGAAAAAAAGACCATTTTCAGCTACTTTCCACCTTTTGAACATGATGGAAGAGGTTTCAGAACTATTTGAAGACTTTCAGAGCCCAAAAAGCTTCAGGAGATTTTTTACAGCCATAAGGGCCATTGTGGAAATAGAGTTGTATTGAGTTGTATCTCACTTTTTGAGGTCATCCAAAACCCATTTTTAGCTAATTTCGACCTTATGAGCCTAATGGAAGAAGTTTCAGAACTATTTGAGGACTTCTATAGCCCGACAAGCTTCATAGGAGTTCAAAAAGCCATGAGGGCCTTGTTGAAGAAGTCACTATTTATGGTAATCCTTCACTGTTTAGTGAATATGGAAAGACATTTCTAGCATTTTCATGTCTTATGATTCTATATTTATGCTCATATTTGCCTATTGAGACACTTTTAAACTTGTATTATCATTTTGGAGCATTTTAATACAAGAGGACAAGCTCATTTTGGGAGTCTTGATCCAGCAGACGTAGCCCAGGAGGGGTGAACTGCTCACCAAAAATTTGTGTCATGTTATGCTGAAGTTATCTTGTTGTAAATTTTTGATTTAATATGTTAAACAACAAATTAAATTAACTTTCCTTCACACATAAACTCATAAACAGTTACCAAAAACACCTTTTTTATTCAGCAAGACTTGGAGAATTTTGCACACATTTAATTAAATAGAAATGGATACCTTGCACACATTTTCAAGTACTTCCATTTTCATATCACTCAGTGTACCAATTGATGGTATGCATCGGTGCTTTTTATGATTAGAAGCACCAGACAAAAAAAAATCTGCAAAAACCTCCACCTGCCAACCTCCTCTAATGGCCTCCTCTACAAATAGATATCTGGGCTATTTTTATAAGGGCTTCCTAAAAAACATCAACTAGAGGGTATTTTCCTTGTAGTTTTTTTATGCATATCTAAGGATTACAAAGTTGAAAGTTGAAGGTTCTTAGCATATTTTTCTACTTTCTAAGTAGATACATCACCAGTAGTATAAAATTAGATTTTTTACTCATCTTCTCATAAATTTACACCTATCATAAAAAAAAGTAAAAAAACCTAATTTTTAGCCACATAATGGACAGGGAGTTCTTAGGATGAAAAAATTGTGAAAAGAATGGAGAAGTGAATGAAAATTATGGAGAAATGAGCATCAAAATAGCAGGGTGAGTCCACTACTTAATACATCTATAACAAATTCGAATGCAGACCCAAAGAAGATGCAAAGTGTGGGACTACTAATGACAAGAGAATGGAAAATATTAAGGTGTAGGATTGCACACAAGAATTGTGGAGTTATATGAATGTCAATTCTCTCAACACAAAAAGTTCATGCCTCATCACGTGTGCTAGCTAGAAATGAGACAAAGACAAGCGCAAAGATTTTCTAAAATGGATGCTAAAAAGAGAAAATAGGATCTGAAAAGAAGCAATGGAAGATCTATAGAGAGAGCTTTGAAGTTTTCTATAACAGAAAATATGGCGGGGAAAGTTTCAATAAAGACAGAGATGGAAAAACAGATATGTGCAGAAATAGAAAAAGAAGTTAGACTAAGTGACAATCTTTGAAATTAACTCTAATACCATATTAGACGAATAAATAACTCTTTAATTCATACTCTTCGACCAATGTTAATAAAATTATATAACACGGAGGTGTGACATTTGAGATTCATATTCAAATGTCACTTGCTATTTTAATTTTTAATTTTCCTTTATTTACATTTACATAACAATAAGAAAAAGAAGAAAGCAAACTTGATCAACTTAACGATTTAATATCTCATTGGTTCCCAAAAAAAATATTTTAAATATTCTAACTTTATTTTCCATTTATATTTTATCAATTTTGTTGAAAAATGTTTAATCTCTTTTTATCATATTTCATTTAATATGTCAATAGTTCCTAAAACACACTCGGCCTACTTTAAATATTCTAGTTTTATTTTCCATTTATATTTTATCAATTTTGTTGAAAATATTTCATCTCTTTTTATAATATTTCATTTTTATAACATATTCTTAAATAATTTTTTATTTTATATGTATATATATTTTTAGAAAGGTCAAGATTGTTGAAAGTCTTAAAGAATTGTGTAAAGTGTTAAATGTATTTATATTTAAAAATAAAATTGGAATAACATAAAATATAAATTTACCAATAACTCAACATCAAATTTTTAGGCCGATAGGCCTTCTCTTTTGAAAGAGATGCAGTTTTTCATCGTCAACATATTTGATGTCCGGCTGACACTTGTTCCCTGGTAGTTTTAACTTCTGGCAAACACTGTTGGCTGACACCTGTTCCCCAAATCCTTGCGATCCTAAGTGTCTTTCGTGCAGGGAAATGGGATTACTACACCTACCTCAATGTTTTTGAATGGTGCCTAATTACTTTTTCTTTCGGTAACTAGAGTCACGGGGATGAATGAACTTGAGTGAGGGAGTCTAGAGTGGGTAGCTGGTGCAGGGGGTACCGGGTGCAGGTAGCGGTTCTCGGGCGGATCCAATGCAGCAGGCTGCTACCATGGCAGTTATCCCGGCATGAACAGAGTGCGTGAATTAATTATTATCCGGTAGACTCCCTTCCAATCGGCCATGGCAGTTCAGAGACAATGAGGGTTAATTAATTCTGTCATATTTCCCTGACTTCCACTACAAATGTATTCTGAAATAATGGCGCCTTCCAATTTATTTTCCATTTCCGGCATCGAATACACCTGCAGCGCCACAGCAACGCAGAGCTTAGTCCCCAACAATGCACAACAGTGTTATTCACGTTGGCTCATCAAAGAACAGGTAATGCCCTTTCCGTTTTGCCCTTCAATTAATGGAACGCCCTCTTTATATAACTAGGACCTTCGCTGATTATGATTGTAATAAATTAAGATTTCTTGCAGACTTTTAGTTGTTCCTATTTTGTTTGAAATACTGGCGATTTCATCCATCCGGGGTCATCTCGAGAATATTTGTATTATTTCTTTTCAATTCGCAAGGAAAAAGATTGTTAGCTCTTATTTCTCTGAACTGAGCTTCAAAATTTAGAGGCCATACCCTATAAGGGTTTGTTTTGTGGATGGTTATAAACCCCAGTTTTCTATTTTCACATTTTAAAGTCTGATATGACAGTGCTCTATTTAGCGTTTCACTTAGTTGAATCGTGTGTTTAAAATATTTTCATTGGTTTTAACTTCATTCTGTTTGATTTTATTATAAATTTGTATTATAGCAATATGTATAGGGTTTCTGCAGCATTTAAGAGTTTGATTACTGTTAATGGACATGGAAATATGTATAGGGTTTTAGCAGAGTTTTATGGAGCATTTAATAATATTGTTACTGTTTAATTCTCGAAAAGCACTTGCAGAATTCTGAATGTCTTCTAGCTCTAATTCCAGTACTTTAACACGCTTACAAGCTTTCATTTCAGTTTCATGCAATGTGTCATTTTTCTTCTGCAATTGCTGCAAACACTTTTCTAGCTCATTAGACTTGTCCAGTAATGACTGTCTTAGTGTATTGCGTTCCTCAACCAATCCTTTTCCCTTTAGTGATGGCCAGACTAATCTTTTCTCGGACTGATGACAATTTCCTTTCTGTCTGCTCAAGATCAGACATAAAGCCTTTGAAAGAAGAAATAACAGGATTTGTATTTACTAATTAAAAATCCAATATTACATAATGTAACAACATAAATCCAATTAAAAATCCAATATTACGTAATGTAACAACATTGCAATAGATTTTCCAAGTAAGAATGTTAGATTTGCAATAGATTAACGAATGCAATGACAACTTTTACCACAGTAAATGAGCTCTTAGATTCCACATAAAGCCTTTGAAAGAAGAAATAACCGTATTTGTATTTTCCAAGTAAGAATCCAATACATCAGATCCTTCATGGCATTTCCTCATTATTAATACGTGACTTTAATTCATACGGTATGAGCTAGATAGTCCCTTGGATTCTTGGAATATTGACTCCTGAAATTCTTGGAAATCTACTCTGAGCTACATAGTCCCTTGGATTCTTTTACTATTGACTCCTGAAATTCTTGGCAATCTACTCCAATTTCACTGAAGGCCAATAAGTTTGGGAACAATTTTAGGTAGTATAATCTTGAAGCCTGCAGAATTAGAACCCTGAAAATTTGGTAACTTGAAAAACTTGGAATTATCAAGAGAAGTAAGAGATATTTGCAACATTACTTTCACTCATGAATTGTGTTAGACAATAAATAATTTATTTCATTCTTCGAAGTTGTTGCAGCTATCAAAAGCGCTTAAACAATGCCAAAAGTTTGGAATGTAGATCACAAAGGTATATGAATAAAGGGCTTGCTTGATATACCAAATAGGGGAAACTTTTCTAAGGCGACATGCTGAGCAACTTTGCTCTGGTTACATGCTTTGTATATGCAGATGCATTTGCTCTCCCTATGGTGGTTCCAACTGCAAAAATTTTGGGTATGGCCCCTTTCACCCAAATAATCCAACCCAAATTATGAAGCACAAGAAATCTAGCAAGCTTTACTATGATAGAAATTATGAAGCACAGGAAATCTAGCAAGTTTTACTATGTGCACACTAGTAGAGGATACATGTATTGATTTATATTTAACTAGTGCTAAGCAAACTCTGTCATCCTTGATGTCTTCAAGGGCTGACATATTTATATATTTATCTTCACCTATTACAATAGGAATATGTTTAAATTTTTATTCATAAACAAAAGGGGAAGACAATTCTTGTTTATGACAAATCATTATGGTCCTCTAAATCTCCATTAGAATTTTACCAAAACCATTGTCAAAGTTTTTAATCATGAGATTGTTATATAGTTTTATTGCCAGAGTTAGTTATATTTTCAAGGAAAAAAATGGTCCAATATTCATTTTGAATTCCAAATCTTTATGGACGAATAACTAAAAAATATTAAAGCATACATTGATTGTGAAAACAACTTCTCAATTTTCCTTTATGGTTGGAATTTGGAACTCACGTTGCTAATAATATAGTTTGATCTCAATCAGACTATTAATGTATACAGATTACCTAAGAATAGAAAAATCTAGATGGGTCCCAGGAAATCGAAAATTTAGTGATCATATCTAAGGGAGTCATCTTTATTATTGCATTTAATTAGAAATCTAAGTGTTAATTATGAACAAATATATTAGATAATGATTACATAAATGCTAATTTATGCTTTGCTTACAATTTATTTAATGCATTAATATCTCTTCCAATGCATTTGAATAAATTGCAGGTATTACCATTGCAAATAAAAAATTTGCACTTTACTACCGTGATGGAGCCGATTTTGACCGAGAATGCCATCCCCAAATTGCTAAATGGTTCGACTGAGATGCAACCTCTACTGCAAGTAGTGAACATCAGATCTATCTATTCATCAAAAACCAGTGCTTCCAACTACCACATCACTCTCTCTGATGGCACATATCAACACATAACTTTTCTCCCATTTGCTTATGGCGCACAAGTTGCATCTGAAGACATTCATATCGGTTCAATCATTTCACTTACAAAATCAACTTGCACAGTGTCCCAAAACTCTACGTAAGATTAGGCTTCGTTTTAAATTTTTCCCTTTAGTTTTTTGGATTATTCCTGAATAAAAATGAGTTGAACATTCATTTTAATTTTAAATAATTTCTTCATCCATTTCAGATCCATTCGAATCCTAGAACTTGAGGTTGTCTACCGTAGCAGACCTTTGGTTAAGGACTTGTCATTGCTATTGCATGCACAGGCAAGCGAATCTCATTCAAGTTCTTCATCAGCACAAAATATTCTTCCAAATACTTCGACTCCAACAAGCACACCTACAACATCGCTTGTATCATTTACATCACTCCATCCGTACCGAAAGTACTGGTCGATTCAAGGTAGAGTATTATCAAAAACACCCTTGAAGAACTACAACACTGCATGTGGGTCAGGAAAATTTTTCGGCTTTGACCTCATTGGTCGTGACAAAGATGAAATCCATATTTCTACATTTGCTGATCTAGCTGAATCTCTATACAATCTCATTGAAGTTTGGCAACTATATATTGTCTCCAATGGAACAATAAAGCAAACAAACCCAAACTACAGCCATTTAAACAACAAATGGGAGATTTACTTGCTTGCTACATCAACTGTGACACCATGTTTAGAAGATGATCCAAGCTTTCCTTACCAAAGCTTTCATTTCAGGACTATTGTTGAAGTGAAATCCACAGAACCAAATACGCTTGTCGATGTTCTTGGTGTCGTTACCTCCACCTCCCCTGCTTCTACAATAAGAAGAAGAGATGGAACTGAAATATTAAAAAAAACAATAACATTGAAGGACAAGTCAGGTTTTAGCATTGATTTAACAATATGGGGAGATCAATGTCTCCCTATAGGAAAGGACCGTGCTGGAGTCGACTCTTCTAACAACCCACCAATCCTTTGTGTGAAAGGCGGCCGGATAACTGAATTTAATGGAATCACTATTGGGACAATTTCCACTACCACTCTTCTTATAAATCCAGACATTGAAGAAACTAAACAACTCCAAACTTGGTTCCGTGATACAGGCTACAGCTCTTCGTCTCCTTCATTGAGCAGAAATTATGCTCTATCTTCCAAGCGAGCTTTACCACAAAAGACCATTCAGGAAATATCTAGCATGGAAATCTTGGAGAAAGCAGTATGGGTTTCGGTTCGTGCCACAATAACTCGACTACGCATGGACAATTTCTATTTTCTTGCTTGTCCATTGGATTACAATGGGAAACAATGCATGAAAAAAGTAAGCCACCATTCTAACAATCTCTGGCATTGTACAAAGTGCAACGGTGAATTTCCAGAATGCGACTACCGTTACAGACTGAAAATCGAATTGCATGACCACACTGGCCAGCTTCACAATGTCACTGTTTTCTATGATGCGGGAAATGAGCTTATGGGAATCACAGCTAAAGACTTGTTCCTCCTTTCCATTGAACCAGCTGATCTTCAGAAAATATGTAGCCGTATATTAGGGCATCACTTCTCTCTATCACTTTCCATTAAAAAAGAGTACTACAATGGTGTTGAGCATCTCCAACCTATTTTGCTAAGTTCAGAAGAAATTCAATATGATGCTACATGCATGGAAATCCTACAAGACATTACCGCACTTACCATTTCACAGCACTCTGTTGCTCGTCGCCTTTGACCTCATTTCTTATATGTACACCTTCTTATTTCTCTAGATAGAAAATAGCATCCCTGTATAGTTCCTTTCTCCCTACCATTGTAAAATACAACCATGTTGTCGTAATGCACAGTTACTTCTACAGTAACATTTCTTTAATGACTACAAGTATGTATATTTACCATTTCACATTTCAATGATATAAATTCCATGTATAGTTCCTTTCTCCCTACCATTGTAAAATACAACCATGTTGTTGTAATGCACAGTTACTTTTACCGTAACATTTTTTTAATGACTACAAGTATGTATAATTACCATTTCACATTTCAATAATATAAATACTTATTCTTGGAACTACAAAAAAGGTTTATACCAACATCTATTTGAAAGTGATTTTAAACTCTTTCTATCACTTCTTAATAGTTATCTAGAAATTTTAGCTTTCAACACAATTTCATACATTTCATATGCATTCATACCTCAATTTGTAATTTGTAATTCTCGCTCCTCATCCCTAACATAGAATTATTTGTACTTTGTTAGATATGTCTGTTGAGCCTCAAATTTGTGCTTTCCTTCACCTCATTTTACCTCATTTTTCCCTTGTCCATTTCCATTTTAAACCCAATTGATAAAAAAAAATAGTTAAAATTACTTCTAGAATGGTTTACATAACTGACTTGTTGAATTTTGTGATTGTTGCCATTGTTAAACATTTTGACCGGAACTAGCTGCAGAATGCAGGCATTCTGTAGCTAACCGGCGATTCTGCAGCTACCTTTATGTTTGAGCATGTTTCAAGTGGCCTCTTGAGGAAAAACGCATATGGGCATGATCCACGTTGTGCCTACATGGTGTGTTGCTCGTCATGGAAGAGGAAATGAAGTCTGTGTACGGTTATGCACGTGGGAACACATTTTGTGAAAGAAGACTCCTACTAGGACTGTTACAGTCCAGGTGTCTTTTCTCTTTTACGCAGCCAGCTTAAAGACTCCTAAGATGATTTGGATTAGGAAGACATCATTCCTAAATTATTGTAATTATTTTTACTTGCATTTACTTTAAAAACTCTTGAATAGGCCGAGAGCTTAGTTAGAAATTTTGTGTAGATTTGCTGCTAGATTTTGGTGTAAAACTCTGTGTTACGTCTTTTAAGACACAGAGCATTATGTTCAGACTATTGCATTGTTAATGGAGCAGAAAAAATTATCTTGAAGGCGTGATTTAATTGTGAAGTTGAATGTCGTCAAGTGGTAGAGGGCCCCTGCCCCTTGAACGGATTTCCTTAGCGTAAACTAGATAAGTTTTTCCTAGCTGTCTTTACGTTTTGCATATTGAATTAGTAGTTGTTGTGTTTTATATACTGTGGTCGTATTCGTTCCAGTTCTTCCATAAGAAGACATTATTCCAACAGACCAAAATGATGAATGATTGATGACTATGGTATTGTAGGATATCAGTTAGATTTGTATTTGTTTTAGCTAGCTACTGTAGCCATAATTCGTTCCAGTTCTTCCACAAGAAGACACTTTGCCACTAAATCAAAACGATGAATGTTTAATGACTATGGTACTGTAGGATAGGATTTGTATTTGTTTTAGCTAGCTACTGTAGCCATAATTCGTTCCAGTTCTTCCACAAGAAGACATTTTGCCAATAAATCAAAACAATGAATGTTTAATGACTATGGTACTGTAGGATAGGAGTTGTATCTGTTTTTAACTAGAGACTGTAGTTATATTCATCATAGTTCTTTCACAAGAAGACATTCTTCCAATAAATCTTAACAATGAATGATGAATAGCTATAGTGTCATAGGAATTAGTTGTAGTTTTTAGTCTTCACTATCACAGTTGCACTTGTCCTAATCACTCTTCCACAAGAAGAAATTCTTCCAAGACATCCTTAAGAATTTCAAGATATGACTGTGATGTGACAACTTAGTTTTTCATTTGCTTTCAGTTCATTTGCTTTCAATTGCATACAAGTCCACAGTCAGAATTGTTCTACCTCTTCCACAAGAAGGAACTTTTCCAAAATATCACTAATGATGAACAAACAGATTGTGTAACTTCATAGAATAATGCATGTTAGTTAGAACGCTCTGGAGTTTCATTTTGCATTTAATTCATGTCCAGCTACTTCGTTTCAAAGTTTGATGATGGCTTATGGTTTAACATTGTTCTAGTTTAGAAGCATCTTAAGCTCATGTTTAAATCAATTCATTGCATTCATATCTCATAGTCACACTGTCACCCTTTGCACAGTAGATCATTTTAGTTGATAGGATTCCTAAGAAAGCCTTCATTATTTACAAATATCTTTTTGTTCTGAAAACTATCAGTGATCCATAACTTTAGGAACAGAAGATAACATCATTACAAGGTCTGAAATATCTCTGCAAATTCCTCACTATAAACAGAGCTTTTCCTCAACAGAACTACCCTGAAAAGAAACCAATAACTCTTGAAGAATAGACTCTAACCTTCAATTGAAATTGCAGAATAGAACTAGAAATTAGTCATGAATAGATGAGTTTAGAATAGAATGTTGCATCATGATTAGTGTCTGATTGTCTAGTTAGAAAATTTGCATATTTAAGTGATCATTTCTGAAAGTCTAGTTTGTGTCATTTGTTTAAAAATTCATCATCAAGCTCTTGTTTCTATTCAGTCATAGTTTAGATGTTGTTTCAGTGTTTTTGATTACATTTTCCATTCCATACATTAGGCTCAACTGTGTTTTTGACTACCACTCTCTTTTCATTAGTTTTCTAGGCATTTTCATTGTAAACATAAAACTTCAAAAGACCAAAAACATCATAAATCAACATAAAAGACCAAAACATCACCAAACACTACATACAACGCACTAGGAAACAAGCACCTAGGTACATATGGTACATTTCACTTCAGCAGTTTACAAATCCTGGTTGACAATTAAATGAACTCACCTTAGGAGACTAGATTGAGGCACAACATTTTGGCGCCGTTGCCGGGGAAGTGAAAACTAGGTAACCTTTGTTTCTTAGCATCCAAAAACAATTTTATGCATAGGGAGAGAGATTCAAGAGGAAGATTTATAAGCAGCAGAGGCAGAAGTTTGACATATAGAACACCACTTGTTTCATCCAGATCCAGAAATAGTACACCTTCAACTCAAACCCATCTTCCATCCTTTACTAATCCTGGACTTCTAGAAGATCTAAGGTCACCTATTCCATTAGAGAAACCTTCCACTTCATCCACTGAACCTGCCATAGAAGAGGATCCAAAAACCTTTGTTGAGGATACAAACCTTTCTACTTCCACAAGAGAGTCAACCATGGCAGAAGAAGGAGGAGGAGGAGTTGTTAATGGAGAAAACACATTTGGAGGAGGTAGAGGAAGAGGTAGAGGAGAAGGAGGAAGAGGAGGTAGAGGTGCAGATGGAGGAAGAGGTAGAATAGGAATCTCTTTTGGGTTCCCTATACTTGATGGAGAAACCAATACAACCATGAAAAACATTTCACCTTCTGTCCTTCCGAACTTCTATGGACTTAAAACTGAGGATCCAGAAACTTTCTTATTCGAATTTGAAGTACTGTGTAGGACTTATGACTACCTTCAAGATGCCCAAAAATTGAAATTATTTCCTTCAACTCTGAAAGGAGCAGCATTGAAGTGGTTTATGAGCTTAAGCAGTAGTTCCATTAGGACATGGGAAGACATGAAACAAGAATTTCTAGAGAGATACTTGGATTATTGTATGCCGGTTAATCATAAGGAAGAAGTGTTCAAGATGTTACAAAAAGAAGATGAAAACTTAGAAGATTTGTTGGAAAGATTTAAATACAACATAAAAAGGGCACAAATGGAAACCCTAGATCAAGACACTTTAAAATCTCTTTTGTTGAAAACCATTAGGGATGAATGGTTGGATATCCTTAACATGATGGGAAAAGGGGATATATCACAACTCACATTACCTGAAATATCTGAGTTATGTATCAATCTTTCCAGAGGGAAATCCAAAACTGTCAAAGGTCCAAGAGATCCTGCTCTTGCAAGGGCAAGTAAATCCGCTTCTGGGACAGTAAGTAGATCAGAAATAGGACACATGCTTGATGATTTTAAATCTGACATCTTAGGGAGTCTTAGTGAACAAATAGACACCCTCAAGATACAAAACAAGCAAAAGGCTGAATCTGATGCCTTGGCAATCTTTTGTCCCAAATGTAGGAAGAAATATGCCTTGAGAGAGTGTCCTCTAGATGTAAAAGTTGTAGAAACCTGTGTTATTTGTTCTGAGAAACATGAGACCAAGAATTGTCCTTCATTCCCTTGGTCTCAAGGTCGTTTTTCAAGAAGTAAAATTCTGGCGTATTCCACAAGAATCTCTTAACTATAACTTTATCTAGAAGACTCCTAAGTGTGGACCTCAAACATGTGATTTCCATGATCAAATGTATAATCAACCTCCACCTTGGAATTCTTAAAAGAACCTTGGCCCCAATTTCAAAATCAATCTCAAGCTTGGGCACAATTTTCACAATAGTCCCTATGGAAGATACTCTCCATATTATCGCATCCACGATCCTATCCACTATAACGACAAAATTTTTCTCAAAATCTTCAACAAAATTTTCAACAAAATTCTCAACAACATCATCAGAACCAACCTCATCAAAATCAACCACTTCCATTACCATTCCCTCAAAAATCCAATCAATTACCAGCTCAGCCCATACCAAACCCCAATAATAAGAATCCTAAGAATACATACATGATAGAAGGACAACAATTTCCAACTTATTTAATTACTCCTCTAGACCTTAGTGATGTTCAACTTAGGTCTGGAAGGATACTTGAGAAGAGGAAACCTTCTGTGATCATACAAGAACAAGATGATTCTGAGGAAGACTCCCTACGGGTTAATAAGAGTCTTGAGGAAGAAACATCCTTTCAAGGCCAAAACATTGAAAAACTGAAACAAAAGATCCAATAAGCCCAACTCCAGTATTAGAGCAACCATCCACATCTACTTCTATACCTCCCTTTCCGGAAAGATTACAAATTGACAAAGGTGTAGAAAAACAAATAATGGTGCCTAATTATGATTTCTTGGATGAATTGAGAAATGTTTGCATTAAAATTCCATTATTGCAAGCCATCAAGGAAATCCCAATTTTAGCCAAAACAATAAAGGAGTTGAGTATGAAGACAACAAAGAAAAGACTAAGAGAAACCAAGAAAATTCAACTGGTAGGACAAATAGCAGATATTATGATGGGTAAGATTACTATTCCAAAGTACCTTGACCCAGGAAATCCAGTTGTCAAAATTCACATCAATGGAATTTAAATTCAAAACACACTCATTGACTTAGGAGCAGCAATAAATATCATGAGTAGACAAATCATGGACAAACTGAAACTTCCTAATCTTCTCTTTACACCCACACTATTACAACTAGCAGATAGATCTGTGATCAGACCATATGGGGTAATAGAAGACATTCCAGTGTCCCTAGACTCTTGGGAGTACCCTGTGGATTTCATGATCCTTACACCCAAGAATAATCTAGGAGGCCATCCTGTTATACTAGGAAGACCTTGGTTAGCTACAGCTGATGCTTTTATTAGTTGTAGGTCCGGTGATATGTATATTTATGATGGAAGTTCAACAAAGAAATTTACTTTATATCCTCCAGCTAGGACAATTACAGATCTAGATGACACTCAATGGATAGAGGATGAATAATATTTGCAACCACTCTTCACAATTTCAGAAATTAGTGAAGATAATCAAATTCTGAATACTCTAGAAAATTTTGAATCTTCTCCAGAACACAAACAAGAATCATTTCAAGAGAAATCCAATATTGAGTTCTTGTCATCTATACAGATGTCTCTTCATTCTATGGACAAATTTGGCAGTTCTACAAGTGAAATTTTTCCAGGTAAAACCTTGAACATAAACAAAAATCTGGAAAAATCTCAACAAGAAGAACTAGTCAAAGTATTACAGAGACATTCTTTTGCATATGCATGGGAATACACTGACATGAAAGGGATAAGTACCAAGACTTGTACTCATCACATCTATATAGAGGCAAATTGCAAACCAATCAGACAACCTCAAAGACGGATGAATCCAAATCTTAGGGAAATTGTCAAGGAAGAATTACAAAAATTGCTAAATGTTAACTTCATCTATCCTATTTCAGATAGTCAGTGGGTTTCCCCTTTAGTAATTGTACCCAAGAAAAATGGAAAATGGAGGGTGTGTGTTGACTACCGAGAACTGAATAAAGCTACTCTTAAAGACCATTTTCCCTTACCTTTCATAGATCAAGTATTAGATACATTAGCAGGTAAAAAGTACTTTTCATTCCTGGATGGATTTAGTGGTTACAATCAAATCCAAGTAGCACCTGAAGACCAAGATAAAACCACATTTACTTGTCCTTGGGGTACCTATGCCTACCGAGTATTGCCATTTGGATTGTGCAATGCACCTGCAACATTCCAAAGGGCAGTATTAGGAATTTTTTCTGATCTAATACATGACTGTGTAGAGGTGTACATGGATGATTTTACAGTTTATGGGGATACATTTGAAGAGGCTTCAGAAAACTTGGAAAAAGTCTTAAAAAGATGTCAAGAAGCAAACCTTTCTCTTAGTCATGAAAAATGTTTTATGATGTTCACTGAAGGTATTGTTTTAGGGCACCACATTTCAGGGGATGGGATTAGAGTTGATGAAGCGAAAGTTGAAGATATTTCTAACCTATCCATTCCAAGTTGTCAAAGAGATGTAAGAAGTTTTCTAGGATTTACGGGGTACTATCGGAGATTTATAGAAAACTTCACCAAAATAGCATCTCCTCTTTTCAAATTACTCACCAAAGATTGTGAATTTAAGTGGACTTCTGATTTCCAGTTAGCTTTTGAAACCCTGAAAACCAAAATTTCTGAAGCACCTATATTAAGGGGACCTAACTGGAAGTTACCTTTTCACATCTCGACAGATGCTTCCGATACAGCTCTAGGAGCAGTATTGGGACAAAAAGATTTAATTCCTTATGCCATCTATTATATCAGTAAAAATTTGACTCCTGCAGAGTTAAACTATACTGTAACTGAAAAAGAGTTTTTAGCTGTTGTTCATGCCATTAACAAATTTAGACACTATATAACAGGCTATGAAACTTTTATTCACACTGATCATTCTGCTATTAGATATTTAATGAATAAATCAATCACTAATGGTAGAGTTATAAGATGGTTGTTATTATTGCAAGAATTCAACATTACTATTCTAGATAGGCCTGGAAACCAAAACACTGTGGCTGACTTCCTGTCTAGAATTCAAAATATCAAAGATGACACTCCGGTTGAAGATCAATTTCCTGATGAATATCTTTTTGCAGTTTCTACTCAAACTCCATGGTTTTCTGATATTGCTAATTATTTAGTTTCAGGAAAATTTCCTTCAATTATGAATGCAAGGGATAAAAGAAAAATCATTAATGATAGTGCAAGATATTCATGGGTCGCTAATGAGTTGTACAAGACAGGTTCAGATTTGATCATTAGGTGTGTTCGTGAAGATGAGATGCCTGAAATTCTCAAGGCATGTCATGATGAACCTTGTGGCGGACACTTTGCAGATAAGAGGACAGCCTATAAGATCCTTAAATTAGGATATTATTGGCCATCTTTGTTTAAAGATGCAAGGGAATATGTCAAAAGATGTGACAGTTGCCAAAGGGTAGGGAAACCTTTTCCTTCAGGTGAGATGCCATTACAACCTCAGGTACACATTGAACCTTTTGAAAAATGGGCCTTGGATTTTGTAGGACCTATTAGTCCTCCATCAAGACAAAAGAAATACATATTAGTTTGCACCGATTATGTTACTAAGTGGGTAGAAGCTAAACCATTACTTGTTGCTAATGAATCATCTGTAGTTACTTTTCTTTTTGAGGATATTTTTACTCGTTTTGGTGTCCCAAGGGAAATTGTTACAGATCAAGGAGCTCAATTTACATCAAGGCTAGTGGAGCAAATGATGGAGAAGTACAAAATCAGACATAGAACATCTACTCTTTATCATCCACAAGCAAATGGTCAAGTGGAATCCACTAACAAAGTCATTGAAGGTATCCTAACAAAGACTGTTCATCTACATAGAAGAGATTGGGTAGATAGGCTTCCTGAAGCCTTGTGGGCCTATAGAACTACATGGAGAAACACAACAGGCCATACTCCTTATGAGTTTGTTTATGGAAAGCAAGTTTTGTTTCCCATAGAGTTCCAAATTCAAACCTTCAAGATGGCAGTTCAGCTAGGACTTGATCTAACGGAGGCACAAAAGCATAGACTGGAGCAAATTAATGAATTGGATGAGATCAGACAAGATGCAATTCAGAAAACAAGTCTAGTCCAACAGCAAAGGGCTAGATGGCATGACAAGTACATCAAAGAGAAGAAATTTAAAGAGGGTGATTGGGCTCTCTTGTTTGATTCAAAATTCAAGGATTTTCAAGGGAAATTTCAGACACATTGGCTTGGGCCATATAAAATTGTTCGAATTTTTGATAATGGGGCAGTAAAAATCAGAACTATAGATGAAGAGGAGGTCACTTTTCTTGTGAATGGCCATAGACTGAAGCTATACCACAAGCCACTTTCAAGAGAAGAGTTTGTCAAGAAGTTCCAAGGAGACAATGATGTGAAGTTAATGAAGAAGAGTCTCTCTTCTTCATCAACTTGATTAAATTTTCTGAAGCATTTCTCTTTTGAAAAAAAAAAAAAAATAAATAAATAAAAAAAAATAAAAAAAAATAAAGGTATAAACATGAAAACCAATCACTGATTGGCATGTTTATACAGAAAAGATAGGGTGAAAATCAGAGTTTCTCTGACACTCTAGCTTTTCCCATTTTTGTTTCTAAGCAGTTGTTATAAAAATCATAAGTTCAGTGCCATAGTACTTATGATTCATTTCATCTCATTCCATTCACTATCCATCCATACTTCATCTCATCTATCATTCACATCTCA
Source organism: Pinus albicaulis (assembly GCA_034641835.2). Lineage (NCBI taxonomy): Eukaryota > Viridiplantae > Streptophyta > Pinopsida > Pinales > Pinaceae > Pinus > Pinus albicaulis. Next base: position 1,308,321,255 of record CM076582.1, read on the forward strand.
CTCCATTCCATTTCATTCATTTCACTCCATTCCATTTCATTCATTTCACTCCATTCCATTTCATTCATTTCACTCCATCTTCCATTCACTTCATTCTCATGTCAAAACATAGAATTTGATATCTTGCTGCAAGAGAATAAAAATATGCCATGAATTGCAGTACAGCCCTTATATTCCTTCATTCCATGAACTGAATCCATTCTTATTTCATTATCCACTTCATAATCCATCATCCATTTCATCCATTTTCATAAATATTTCACCCATCTCCCAGAAACATTTCATTTTCATAATAAAAGTGTTCTACAGGGACATTCTGCAGCTCAGTGTACATTCTGTAGCTGATCGGCCTTTCTGCAGCCCGATAGTTTTTCACAACTACAAATCCTGAAGACATCAACCAGCAGACATCAGAGTTACAACAAAGTGATCCAGAGAATTCATGAATCAAAGACATCAAGAAAATAGTGAAAGATTCCTCCAAAGATGAACAGAGAAGACAAAGGCTACACAAACATCAAGGGAAGAGGTAACAAATTTAAATTACGATGGCAATTCATGAAAATTTAGCATAGTTTAGTTGTGAAATTATTCAAAGAGTTGTTTTAATTATTTTATTGATCAAACACCAAACAAAACCCTCTATAGACTTTGTATTAAAACTTCCAATTCACATTTTCTATCCAATAGCATTTGAGCGGTGGAACGGCCAAATCATTTGAAATTCCCACGACTCTTAACCAAGTTCTTTAATGATGAAGATTTTTCCTGCCGTTGTAAATCCTCCGCTGTCTCCTCAAATCATTAATGCATTCCTCCACCTCACTTCACCACTCTATGCCGTGACCATTTTCCATAACGTCATTCCGTAGCCAGTATTACATTCCGAAGGTAGAAGCATTATTATCATTAGGGACAGAACAAAAGAGGTACATTGCAAGCATAACGGTGTGAGAACTCACTGAACAGAGAGCATATCACTGAGAACAAAGTTCGGAGCATTGCACTGTCAACACAGAATTGTGGCCGTGAAGAGTTTAAAGCCTGTTGCTACCAGAAGACAGAGGTGCTAAAATTGAAGACTTTGCTACCAAAAACAGAGGTATGTTAGTAATTGAAGTTTGAAGTCTGTTATTACCAAAGACAAAGGTGTGGTAGTGACTGGTTTTGAAGTTATTGTTATCCGAGACAGAGAGGCTGTAGTGTTGAATTTGAAGCATACCATTTGCTACTAGAGACAGAGGTTGAGTTTGAAGTCTGGTGTTACTAGAAACAGAAGCGTTTTTCAGTGATTGAGTTTGAAGTCTTCTGTTACCAGAGACGGAGGTATTGCACAAAAAGAAATTTGGAATCATCTACCACTGTCTATCAGAGACACATTAGCCCGAAAATTGAAATTGCTTCCATATCATTCCAAGGTTCAACAGAAGTACATCAGTCCGAGGATTCGAAGGCATTTTCCAAACAAAGGCATACAAACCAGAGATTTTTAAGACTGTAGCTATTTCAAAGGTATGTTCTTCCAAAATTGAAGCCATTTTTTTTTAGAGATTGAAGCCATTTTAATCCGAAAGTAAATGCCATTGTTTTGTGGATAGAGAAGAGTGTTAATTGATAGTGAAAAATCATGGGTTTCATCGTAAGGATTGAGCCTATAGGATCAAAATATTTAGAAGGTTATCCACAACGCAAGGAGATGCTACAACAAATAGGATGGCTCCAATTCTTGGAAAAGTTTAATGGTTGCCATAAGGAAGTCACCAAAACGTTTGCTAGATCATTCCAAGGCACAGAGGTTGAAATAGGAGATGTTAAGTTTACTGTTAATGAAGCTTTTATAGCAGAGGCTACAGGATTATCCAGAGCTGGGGAAAGATGGTTTAAAAATAGGTAATTCCATAATGACTCATGGAAACAAATCCTAAAATCACCAAACATGGATGTTAGTGTGTTCAAGAAGGGAATTCCCAGTACAACATTGAAGAGCAAATGGAGGAATATACTACTTCTTTTACAAAAATTTGTTACATGTGAGGGTAGGTATGGGACATTTTATGTCTACCATATGAGACTAATGTTGCATTTTCTAGGAGAAGATTTGAATTTACCATATTTCTTGTATCAAAGTCTGAAGAAAATGGCTTCCTGTGTTCAGAGAAGAGTTCAATTTTTGGAAACAACCCTGTATCATCATGGGTTAGTAAAAATTTTAATTGAGCATCATCTATCTAAATCAAATGATACATGGGGTGATTTCTTAATAAGAAATCATTTTGAGGAAGCAAAAGAACTATCACTTGAACCACAAGCCACAAAGAGAAGTAGGAGATGGAGGACTCCAACAGGTAAAATTGACAAACCGGTTCAAGAAAGCAGTGAAGAAGTCATTCTGGAGAAGTTGACTAGAATCAAGAGTCAACTCAAGGCAGAGAAGGAAATCAAGGAATATGTTATGAAAAAAAGGGGAGGGTTCCTCTCAACTTAGGAGAAGCCACAGATTAAAAGGAAAACTGAAGAAAACATCAATCAAACAAACAGGGGTAATCAATATTGAAGATGAAGAAACATCTATGGAAGAGTATGATGATGAAGATTTTTATGAAGGCACCCCTGAGATTGATCCTGCTCAACAGGAAATCTATGATTATGTGGAAACTCTAGAGAGAACAGCTTCAGGAAGAGAAGAGAGAACCCCCAGTCCTCCACTAACTGAAATTGATATATTGAGGAGGGATAGGTATGAGTTGGAAGTGTTGAATAGACACATCAGAAATGAGAATGAAATTCTCAAAGATCAAATCAAGCTCAAGACTGACATGAACTCAACCTTATCCCTGCATATAGACAAAGTGGAGAGAACCAATGAGAAGATGAAGACAAGGAACAGAAAGTTGATCAGAGCACTCACAAACCTCAGGTTCAAACTTGTGATCAGGAAACCCAGAAGACCTTTAGCATGCAGACAAAGGAAAAGAAGGGGATTAGATGTCCTTGCAGAAGCCTCAGAATTCATAGGATAATTTGCACGAGGACATGCAAAGAGACAGCAGTGGGGGTATGTTGAGCCTCAAATTTGTGCTTTCCTTCACCTCATTTTACCTCATTTTTCCCTTGTCCATTTCCATTTTAAACCCAATTGATCAATAAAAATAGTTAACATTACTTCTAGAATGGTTTACATAACTGACTTGTTGAATTTTGTGATTGTTGCCATTGTTAAGCATTTTGACCGGAACTAGCTGCAGAATGCAGGCATTCTGTAGCTAACCGGCGATTCTGCAGCTACCTTTATGTTTGAGCATGTTTCAGGTGGCCTCTTGAGGAAAAACGCATATGGGCATGATCCACGTCGTGCCTACATGGTGTGTTGCTCGTCATGGAAGAGGAAATGAAGTCTGTGTACGGTTATGTACGTGGGAACACATTTTGTGAAAAAAGACTCCTACTCGGACTGTTACAGTCCAGGTGTCTTTTCTCTTTTACGCAGCCACCTTAAAGACTCCTAAGATGATTTGGATTAGGAAGACATCATTCCTAAATTATTGTAATTATTGTTACTTTCATTTACTTTAAAAACTCTTGAATAGGCCGAGAGCTTAGTTAGAAATTTTGTGTAGATTTGCTGCTAGATTTTGGTGTAAAACTCTGTGTTACGTCTTTTAAGTCACAGAGCATTATGTTCAGACTATTGCATTGTTAATGGAGCAGACAAAATTATCTTGAAGGCGTGATTTAATTGTGAAGTTGAATGCCGTCAAGTGGTAGAGGGCCCCTGCCCCTTGAACGGATTTCCTTAGCGTAAACTAGATAAGTTTTTCCTAGTTGTCTTTACGTTTTGCATATTGAATTAGTAGTTGTTGTGTTTTATATACTGTGGTCGTATTCGTTCCAGTTCTTCCATAAGAAGACATTCTTCCAACAGATCAAAATGATGAATGATTGATGACTATGGTATTGTAGGATATCAGTTAGATTTGTATTTGTTTTAGCTAGCTACTGTAGCCATAATTCGTTCCAGTTCTTCCACAAGAAGACACTTTGCCAATAAATCAAAACGATGAATGTTTAATGACTATGGTATTGTAGGATAGGATTTGTATTTGTTTTAGCTAACTATTGTAGCCATAATTCGTTCCAGTTCTTCCACAAGAAGACACTTTGCCAATAAATCAAAACAATGAATGTTTAATGACTATGGTACTGTAGGATAGGAGTTGTATCTGTTTTTAACTAGAGACTGTAGTTATATTCATCATAGTTCTTTCACAAGAAGACATTTTTCCAATAAATCTTAACAATGAATGATGAATAGCTATAGTGTCATAGGAATTATTTGTAGTTTTTAGTCTTCACTATCATAGTTGCACTTGTCCTAATCACTCTTCCATAAGAAGAAATTCTTCCAAGACATCCTTAAGAAGTTCAAGATATGACTGTGATGTGACAACTTAGTTTCATTTGCTTTCAGTTCATTTCTTTCAATTGCATACAAGTCCATAGTCAAAATTGTTCTACCTCTTCCACAAGAAGGAACTCTTCCAAAATATCCCTCATGATGAACAAACTGATTGTGTAACTTCATAGGATAGTGCATGTTAATTAGAATGCTCCGGAGTTTCATTTTGCATTTAATTCATGTCTAGCTACTTCATTTCAAAGTTTGATGATGGCTTATGGTTTAACATTGTTCTAGTTTAGAAGCATCTTAAGCTCATGTTTAAATCAATTCATTGCATTCATATCTCCTAGTCACACTGTCACCCTTTGCACAGTAGATCATTTTAGTTGATAGGATTCCTAAGACAGCCTTCATTATTTACAAATATCTTTTTGTTCTGAAAACTATCCGTGATCCATAACTTTAGGAACAAAAGATAACATCATTACAAGGTCTGAAATATCTCTGCAAATTCCTCACTATAAACAGAGCTTTTCCTCAACAGAACTACCCTGAAAAGAAACCAATAACTCTTCAAGAATAGACTCTGACCTTCAATTGAAATTGCAGAATAGAACTAGAAATTAGTCATGAATAGATGAGTTTAGAATAGAATGTTGCATCATGATTAGTGTCTGATTGTCTAGTTAGAAAATTTGCATATTTAAGTGATCATTTCTCAAAGTCTAGTTTGTGTCATTTGTTTAAAAGTCATCATCAAGCTCTTGTTTCTATTCAGTCATAGTTTAGATGTTGTTTCAGTGTTTTTGATTACATTTGCCATTCCATACATTAGGCTCAACTGTGTTTTTGACTACCACTCTCTTTTCATTAGTTTTCTAGGCATTTTCATTGTAAACATAAAACTTCAAAAGACCAAAAACATCATAAATCAACATAAAAGACCAAAACATCACAAAACACTACATACAACGCACTAAGAAACAAGCACCTAGGTACATATGGTACATTTCACTTCAGCAGTTTACAAATCCTGGTTGACAATTAAATGAACTCAGTTTAGGAGACTAGATTGAGGCACAACAATGTCATCAAACAATGAAGATACAGAAAAAAAGCACGACGTCACCTTCTTTATGCTCAAAACAAAGAAGTAATAAATGCGCGACGACGACTTCTTTATAAAAAATGAAAAGAGACTCCCTCTTCCCAAAACCTATATAGCCCCCCCCTCAATGAAGAACACCGTCTCTTTAGGAAAAGAATAGATAACCTTTCTCCATTGCATGTTTGCACACTATGCAAAGAATCATATCCAGGCATGAAGACAAAATGTTCGCATGGTACCCTCTCTTGCTCCCGATGTGCAACATCAAAAAATTCAAACCGTTTCACTCATGCCAACAACATGGATCCTGGCGAACAACCATATGTCCATCAGAATTTAACACAGATTGAAGAAATGTTGATCGCACGTGTAAATATGATTCTACAAGTAACACATGCTCGTGGTGGTCAATACAAATATAGCGGCCATAAAATCAGCTTCCCTCAAGACATTACTACCATTGCAAAATATCTACCTCACCTTGTTTCTGAATTAGACGTCCTCATTGTTAGAAGGAAAAATCCTTCTCAATCATCTTAAGAATTCAACGTTTCTAAATCACGTGTTCTAGCAGCACTAGAATACAAACTCACTCATGATCCCTACTACAAAGATGTTGAACTCAACCCATCTGCAATTTCCGCTCTACCGGATCAACCTACTAATATTTCTAATCTTATTCATAATGTAACCACGTCTTCATATATACCCCAGGAAAACATAGTCGATTCTACTCATCATCTTGATGCCATTCTACCTTCATTAGATATCCAACCTTCTTCATTTGTTCCAATTCTTCCAAACTCCTGTAATGAACTTGATCGCATTCATGCTTACTTGCACTCCACAAATTCTAAATCAAAAAATTCAATTGATTGGCCTACAATATCTCTATCGCCTATCAATGAATACACTACTGAGGGCCTCTTCTCTATGGCATTTCCCACACTTTTCCCAACAGGCATTGCCATGATTGCACAACCAAGAATTACAAAGGTTGAGCTGCACGAATATGCCTGTCACCTGTTACGCTACCATGATAATCACTTCGGTCGACTTCCAAGATTCTGTTACTACATATATAACATGCTGATGCGCCACCGTAGCCAATCAAATGCCAATGTTTTTGTCAAAAAAAATATTGAAAACAATTTTCCAGCAACTGTATCAGATTTGCAGCAATGTCTTCATGACTTCCAAATTCAAAAATTCCAGAAATGGTCATGCACTTTGGCTCATCCCTACGAGCTACATGCTCTTTTTGGAACAAGTGTCATAATGAGCTAACTGACATGATCACACAGCTTGGGAGCCCGACGTTTTTCTTCACTCTAAGCGCTGCTGATACCAAATGGCTTGACCTGCACAATATTATGCCTGCCGAGGTGCCCTCCAATACAGATGCTCATTACAGGTGGAGAATTGAAAATATAATTACCAATCCCCATTTAACATCCCAATACATGCATTGCAGATTTACAATTTTCCTTGAGGAAGTCTTACAAAAAGGCCTCCATGCAATCGACTATTGGTGCAGGTACTTTTCATTACCATTACTTTAAAAAAAAAATATTACACTTCATTAGAATTAAACAATAATATTTTTCGAAATTGCATACAGATACGAATGGCAGCATCGAGGATCTGCACACATACATGGATTCCTCTAGTTGAAAGATGCACCAAATATGGATTCCCTGAATTGGAACAATGAGATAGAAGTTCTTGATGCTCAAAAATATTTTGACCATTATGTAACGGCTTGGAACCCACGACAACTCCAACATTGCGCAACTTTACTCCACCAATTAGCAGAGCAGGACCCATGTCTTCTCAACACACAATCAATCTTTGCATCAACACAGACAGATGACTATGAAGAGCTTGTCAATTGTGTCCAATGCCATACAAAGTGCCATGTATCTTCTTGTCTTCACAAAAAAAAAAAACGTTCTCACATGTCGCTATGGAGTACCATGGGAGTTAAATCCCACATATTTACTGCTGGTGGACAACAAAGGTCAGAAAATCTACAAACCTGCACGTAACGATGATAGATTGAACATTCATAATGCTGATCTACTTTCTATCTGGAGAGCAAATGTTGATTGTCAACCAGTGCTTTCACGCCATGCCGTGTTAGCTTATATTTCTAAATATGCATCCAAAGAAGAAACATAGTCAGAAAGCTATAGCCAAATTTTATTCCGCCTCTTGAACAACGTCGCTCCAGAAGCACATACTACCACTGTTTTTCGGAAACTCCTTACAGAAAGCATAGCAGAAAGGGATATTGGAGCGCAGGAAATATGCCATATGTTGCAAAAATTACCTCTCACACTCTGTAGTCGTACATTTGTATCTCTAAATGTTAATAGAACTATATTCAGACATGTTCTAGATGGTTCTGAAAATCCACCCTCAACACCACCATTTATTATTGCATACATGAATAGGCCTTCTTCATTAGATCCATTGCCCCTCATAGAAGCTGCATGCTCTTGGTCATTCTCTCCTCGTCGTCAACAAAACCAATGGAAACAGATTTCTCCTCCCATAGTTCTCCATATCTTGCCACGATACACCACAATCCCTTCCCCTACTAATCCAAACTACACCAACTTCTGCTAGGCTGAATTAATATTGTATTTCCCCTTTCGTACACTCCCCAATGACATTGGATGCAGCAATGAGGAAATCATTGCACATTGGGAACAAAAGAAAGGAACATATACAACATGGCATGTTCACCGTGAAAATGAAAACACACAATCTCCACAATCAGAAGATGAATCTACTCCTGTATCTACCCCTCCTGACATCCCCCTTGACCTTGTTCAAATGAATGAATGGGAAATCATCTCTCACCTTCACCCAAACGAGAACATCGAAATTAATGCCCTTGAAATCATTGGCAATCGTGACTTTGACCTCAACCATCATTGGTCTCATACTTCCCTACCTCTCCACTTGCAAGAAACTGCCATCAATTTCATTGAATATAATCGCTCATCTATTCAAAATCAACATCATCCCTCTTCAAACCTTCCCGTAAATCAAATATTATCTCCTACCCAACAAAAAGCTTTCACACATATTACTTCTCATTCCAAAAATCCTTTTCCAAAACCCCCAACTAGAACCATTATACAAGGGACAGCCGGAACGGGAAAATCTTCTCTAATAAAATCTCTACAACGTGCATTCATCGAACTCTCCTCGCCAAATATAAGCCCGTTGTTGGTACTTGCACCTACCGGTGTTGCAACTTTCAACATAGATGCACTTACAATTGATTCTACCCTTCACATCCCTATCCAAACAATACATCCTCTTGAACGACAACCACTCCTCCACCTCCAAGAACCACTTCGCCATATTCAGTACATAATCATTGATGAAATGAGTTTTATCGGGCCAAAAATTATTTCCCGTATTGATGATCGCTTACGAGAAGCCTTTCGCCTCCATCGAAATACACCATTTGGTAATCGATCCATTATCCTTGTTGGGGATTTAGGCCAGCTACCACCTATAAAAGACATTCCTCTGTATGCTGGCACATCACGTGGTACTGCACTTTGGCACAACTTTGATACATTCATTACGCTCACAACTATTTTCCACCAGCAAGGTGCTGATCATTCCCAAATTTCCTTCCGCAACATTCTCACAAATCTCAGCGATGGGAACTCTACAATTAAAGATTGGAAGCTACTAATGTCAAGAACAGATTTCTCTATTACGCATGAAGATAAAAAAATATTTTAGGACTCCATGCATTTATATGCAACAAACAATTCAGTTGCCTTGCATAACAAATCAATGTTGAAAAAATTACACAACCCAGTGGCTGTGTACTCAGCGGAGAAACATGTGGACCACACATTCACTACATCTGAAGAAGAACAACTAGACAGAACGCTTCTGTTATGCAATGGACAAAAAGTTATGCTGACCTGCAATTTATGGGTACATGTAGGGCTTGTAAATGGCGCACTTGGCACAGTCATTTCAATATGCTATGCAGCTGATTCAAAGCCTCCAGAATTTCCATCCTTCGTGGTCGTTGATTTCAAACAATACAGAGGAACAACATGGGACATTGCACACCCCACATATGTGCCCATTTCTCCTATCACAAGGGGCACACGTCGACAGATACCACTTCGAATGGCATGGTCTTTAACAATACACAAGTCACAAGGAATGACGTTAGATAAAGCAACAGTTGACATTGGCCCCAAAAAACGCCAAGGTCTAACATTCACCACTATTTCAAGAGTTAGATCTCTAACAGACCTTCGAATCCATCCAGCATTTCCATTCTCACGCATTTCACGCATGAAAGAAAATCCATATCTACAACGCAGAAAGCAAGAAGAGTCGTTGCTCACATCGAAATCTATATAGACAAATACAATCTATCCAACAATACACTCTTTATTGCATCTTCACCAAGAGGTAAACAAACCCTCACCTTATCCAAATTGAATATACAATTACTTATTTTTACATTTATTCTACTACTCATTATGTTCCTAATGTTTAAAAGAATTTTAAGATTCCTTTACTTATTTTTGACCTCTATAATTAGTTTACTTTTACCATCTGTTAACACTAACAATAACTTTTTACCTTCTTTCATGCTAAACAGATATGGATTCAAGGGATTTAAACATGCTCTATGAATGCTACCAGGAGATTCACCAGCATGAACAAACTCTACATGATATACAACTCAGATTCCTTTCACCTCATTCATTGCCTCTGTACCGTTTGCGTGGAACTATTGAACTATTACAAAAGATTCGAAGAATTCTAAGGAAGACAATCCACATAAATAAAAGAGATAGACAACGGAAAATGCGAGCTGAATCGCAAGAACTCCTTTCTGAACGTGGAGTCACTATAGACACCAACTGGTGTTGCCGATGCCATGCATCATCATGTATTTATGATTAGATATCTAATTTCAACAAACTTTTGCTATACAAATGTATATATCTCTTCAACTTCAGATTTGTATATCTATGTGAATATAAATTATAATCTATTCCGTTTCAAAATTTTCACATTTTACTCATGCTATTATGTTCTATTCTATCTTGAAAGCTTAATATTTGTCAACATATTTAATACTCACCTTCTACAGACAGTTATAACTTTTAAGTTAACTTGGATAGATCATTAAATAGTTGGTGTACTTGCCAACTATCCTTAAATGTTGGACTCCTCCAAGGTTGCCATTAATAGAGGCCTTCCCCTTGTGTAGTAATTCTCTTCTTCCTTTTATTGGCTTTCAGCTAATTGTCTGACATTACTTTTTGCATACACTCTGGAAATATTCAGAGGAGGTGTTTAATTTAGTATGTAATATGCATCTCCAAATCTGACCCGTCTGAGACAATTCAACATTGCTCTTGTATTTGGGCTGAAGTCGTTCCATTTTTCAAACTCTCTGTAAGGCTTCCCACTGTAGATTCACCAACCGATACACGAAATTCAAGTTCTAAGGCCTCGTTTATGAAAAAAATTTACGTAGGTTACTGTTTCCAACTTATGGAAATGTCCTACAGTGTTTTGGTATTACAGGATAGTATTTCTGACATTGCCTTTTTGCAATCCACAGAAATAGGAACACAGTTAGCAAGTCTGATAACTCAATTTCTGTCACAGAAATAGAAGCACAGTGGGTAAGTTACATAATTGTTACATGCATGAGCTAAAATTCAAGGAATACTGAGTGGAATACTGGATAGTTGCAACAGAAGATAATAATCAAGTGAATTAATCTCTTTTCCCCCACAATTTTTCCTGTTCCCTCTGTTTTTGTTAGTTTCTTATCAAATCTTGATTAGGGCAAGGTTTTCCATTAGTTCTTAACATTAAAAATTCTCTCTCACCTCATTTGTCTCTATTTATTTATTTCTTAATCGCTCCAGTCAAATCTGTTTATTTATTTTGTTGTTATGTTGTAATTCTTCTTTCACGTACTCTGTTTTCTGCTAAGTAACAAATTCTTCGATATTAACCAAAGAATTACTTCAGAATTACTTAAATTTGGGCTTGAGGCTTACTGTTTGCATTTCATACCAAAGCCACAAAGTTTCGAGCACGTTGCCTTTCTCACAATGGCCATCAAACAGTATGTTATAAGTGACTACATTTGGAGTTAAATTCATTTGTAACATTTTGCAGAAAAGCTGATCTTCATGATTGATTTTTCCTTCCTTGCAAAACCCATTCATTAGATAGTTGAAAGTAACCTCGGTAAGCATTAGCCCCCTTTCACATATTTTACATAACAGATTATAAGATTGATCACTTTTAGCTTTCTTCCATAGACTATAAATTATGATATTGATTCCTCGCTATTACAGTTACTATTTCGGTTTGAATTGGAATGAATTGGAATTGGATGTAGGTTGCCTGGTTCGGAGGCCAACAAAAACATGTATATTCTTACTGTAGAATATAAAGATATTTCTGAGTACAATGATATAACTCTGGAGTAAACATATTTCTGATGATAACAATAGCAGTACAATGAGCTAAGTCTAGAGCAACTTAGCTTACTTTGCTTCATTGGATCGATATTTCATCATTGATTTCCAAAACATCGAAATGTTCAGTTGAAATATTTATCTGTAAAAACTTTGAAAGAAGAGAGGTAACCAAGATTTTCTTTCAACTTATAAGCTAAATCTATTAGCATTATGCCAATGCTCACCTGCACATTAAATGGAGTTTGCAGACTCTCCCGTTGCTCAGCTGAAGGGTAAACCATAAGCATGGAGTAAGGGATGTAAGTAATCATGGAGATATACTCTGAAGCCTACAGTTTGGCCAATTACTTATAGTTGCAGTCCCTATTAAGTTGATACTTCTGTTCATGAAGTTCAAGATTGGTCATAAAAATTGGGAGGAAAGTCTTTTTAAACTTATGTATATTGTCTTTTCATTCAAAACCAACCTTAATATATATTTTTAAAACCTTACTTACCATATATATCATAGAAAGGAAACCACAGTTATCTCGATTTTCATCTTTGTGCTTGGGAGATGAAGTTATAATGGAAGATAAATAGTTTACAGTTTGTGAATGGCTGCACATCTTTTACCTGTTACAGATTTCCTATATCTTACTGGTATGGAGAAAAGTCAACACTTTGCTAATTTTCTCTATTGGATGTCCAAATTTACATTCTACATAAGATAGGTTAAATGGTCTATCTACCTACAAGTTAAATTCAATTTATTTTCACTTGGCAGAGGAATCAAACTACCCAAGAAGAAAGAAGATATGATAGCCCTCTCTTAGAAGTTGGTGGTAGTACTTACTACATTACTGAACCTTTCAAAAAGTAAGCTGGTCATATCTCTCAGCATGGTACTGTGGTGTCACCCTCTCTGCAGTTTTATTCACACTTCAACTATTACTTCAATCTCTGTCAATATTTTTATTTAGAGTAGCTATGTGCTTTGCAGCTAAATATAAATTGCCCACGAGGAAATATCTGGTAGCTATTTCTTAGAAGTTAGTGGTATCACTTAGTACAGAGTACTGAATCTTTCAAGAAGGAAGGAGGTCATATCTCTCAGCATGGTAATATAATGTCACCCTCTCTATAGTTTTATTCACCCTTCCTATGGTACTCTAGCTTTGAGTAGCTCTGTGCTTTTAAGATAAATATAGAATTTCTCAGATATATATTGGAAAATATATATAAAGTTATTGAACCAGTGTAAATCTATAATAAACCCAGTCCATGACATACTTTTATTTAAAAATAAAAATAAAAATCACGTCGCAAATTATATTTTCTCAGTTTTAAGGTAGATATTTGTCACCCACAATTCTTTGCACAACCTACAATAACTTGTTGGAGCTATCACAACCCTATTTTGTTTCATCTGCTGTTAATATTTTTCTCCTCCTTTGATTCTTTCTGATAACAAATATATTACAAAGATTTTAGATTTTATCTGAATTTCTGGCAGACATTATATCGTTTCCAGCACAAGATCCAATCTAGATACACAATGCAATTAAAGTTTTCTACCTAACCTGATGTTCAATAAAAAGCTTCATGGTGGTGTTTAGTCAATCAATTTATAATTAGATCTTGCTGTTGTTGATTTTGTAGAATCTGCTCACAGTGGCCTCCATCCTCCAACTGACCTTTCAGAGTATTGGGGTGGTTTATGGGGACATACGAACTCCTCCCCTTTATGTGTTTGCTAGCACTTTCATAAATGGAATCCATCATCCACATGATGTTCTTGGTGCTCTGTCTCTTAGAATATTCTCACTCACTTTTTTTCCACTGCTCAAATACATTTTCATTTTACTTTGGGCCAATGATAATAGTGATGGTATGTAATATGAACCAAAATATGTTATGTAATATGAACCAAAATATGTTTTTCAACGTAAATTTTATCTTTGTATTCTGGATATAACCTTATTGTGAGGATTAATGAGATCACAAGTCGGACTTTTTCACCTTATTCCTTAATAGTGAAGATTCCCATGATATGGACACCACCCTTGACATTTCAAGGCCATTATTACAAAATCAGTTGCATTAGATCATCACCTGCTGTGCCACCTGCTTCCACATTTTCCCCTGAGAGAGACTATGCAACGTCTTTGGAGCAGAATTTTGTGTGTATTCTTATTAATTCCCCAATAAGAGACAATATCAATGTTACAAGGACACACAAAGGTGAATACTCTACATGAAAAGGTGAAATTGGAAAACAGAGTCACACATTAATCTCTACTTGACATATTCAGGACAGAAATCTATTTTGAATAGTATACAGGAAATGGTGAAATTGGAAAAACAGAGTCACATATTCATGTCTACCAAGCATAACAGAAATTCCAAATCATGTAATAATTTAATAAGTCACTGATTCAAAGGAGTAGGCTATAAGGGAATATTTTTTATGAAAAGTATAGTTAAGAGATTTAAATATACCCTCAAAATCCTCGCGTAAAGATGATTCTGTTTAATTCATACAAAGAATTTCTCTAGAATCACTCACAATCCTTGATCAAATACACGACCAACCTTACTTTCTTTGAAGTTCTAATTCAACTGATTCTTAATTCATTATAACAAAAAAATCTTCGATAATTTACTCGTCTCAGGATGCAAATGAATTTTATATATATATAATTTTCTTTAAAATTTCATAAAATAATGATAAAAATTTTATGAGGGTGGGGAGATGTTTCATTACAATTTTAATTGGAATTTCTAAAACTTTACAATGAAAAAAATAATTATTATATTTAATTTAAAATTTATAAAATTTTGAAAATCTAGGGTGAGTTATTGATTTCATTAGATTTTAATTTTGGAACTAGAATAAAGGTAGATTATTAAATTCAACAAATTTTGGTAGATTATTAAATTAGACAGCTCAAAAGAGCTTCCAAAAAACAAAAACTAAAAAAATTAGAAAAAGGAAATGCAGCTAAAACAATTTTGCTCATACTGACCCTTCTCGGTACCTCCATGGTTATTTTCAAAATGGACTAAATCTTTCTCTGTTACAGCCAAAATTCTAGTACTGGAACTGTGTGGTCTTCTCCTGTTTTTCAGGGTTTATGGCACTTTTTGTAGTGGTATTGCCATTGCAAAACTAGGAGATATTCTTCTTTATGGCTTCAACTGAGACTGCTTCTCATATTTCAGGGATTGGCACATTATATCGAACATTGCAATTGGTGATGCAAGACCAACTCATCAACTTTTATATGTGAATTTAGGTTTTCCTTCATCTCAAAAACTACCATTACTTCAAATTAATAATTCACAAAAAATACTGCTATCAGCCTCTCCTTGCACCTTCTGGAGCAACTGCTAATAATAATAATTATTAAATTGAAAATAAAATATTCATAATAAATTTACACCATCGTTGATATATTTTCATAATAATTATTAAATTAAAAATAAAATATTTATAGTAAATTTGCACCATCGTTGATAAATGTAGAGATATGTCTACCTTTAAACGTTACCAGTGATTCACGTCTCCTCTCTTTCGGTGGCAGCCATGTATATATCACCCCAATAGCTAATCTGATGCTTTTTCTTTCTAATTTCGGTTTACAGAGTTTAACAGGATAAAACCTCGTGAACTACAAGCCGTGGAATGTTTTTTCGGTGAATGTGATAAGAGAGGGCTTATATGGCATCCACGTTCGATGGCTTATAACTTAAGCTTGCACGTTCGATGCATGCAATTTGTCTACAGAAAAAGACGAGACAGGTGTGGTTCCCAACGCGAGGTCTGACATCATAACAGGAACCAAAATATCGAATAGCACTGGTTCAAAATGGACTAATTTTTAGTTTTATATAAATAAATTAAGGACATGAATTTTTATGTTTTAAGCGTCATTAAGATTTTAAAATAATTCTCAAACAAATTTGAACCATTTCATTTATAGTTTTTTTTTTTTATGTTATTTAATTTATGTTTTATTTTTATTTTTAAGAGATCATGTATAATAAATCATATATAGGTGATTCTATGGGTGACTATTAAAGATTATTCAATTAAAAAGTTGCTGGTTGAAAAGTTACTAGTTTAAATCTCAAATAAATATATATATAAAATAAGTAAAAAGTATTCATTTTTTTTTAGAGTGGAGGTTTTTGTGATTCATGATTCTCAAATAAAATTCTTCTGGATAGATCACATTAGATTTTCGATCAACTCGTTTCAAATCCTTATTAAGGTTTATCATGAAAAGAATGGAAAGTGAGATTAACATACCACATGTTTATAGGCGAGATGCATTAGTAAACTAGCGCCAAAACGTAGATCTTGTCTCCCTGAATCCAACGCAACTCGTTTCACTCAAATTCGACATCAGATGCTTCTGATATCAAGTTCTGATCGAATTGAGAAACACCTAAAAAATTGAAATTGAGTTTGCAGGAATGCCTAGTCAGCAGGTCGTATGTTGACTGAGCCATGAGTGGGTATTTGATTGGTTTTACTCTGGACCAATCTTTGATCAACATTTGGCATCATTTGATTGGTTGTTGCATGATGAATTTTTATTGGTTCACTGGTTTTTGTGGTGGCCCAATGAGGGAGAGCCACGTGAGCCAATCAGTGGTTCCCACGTGACCTCCTCTCGACCATGTAAAATTCTGTATGGAGATCGAACAGCCCCAGCTGGAATCAAACACTGGACCACATACAAGCCAGCCAAACCTTCCACCATCTCTGCTACAATGTTTCTTATACTATATGGTAGCAAGGTCCTATTTAAGGTTTAACGAATTTAGATTTTGAGGTGGGGACTGGGGTTAACCCCTAACCTCGGTCCACCAACAAAGTTCAGGGGTTAACCCCAGCCCCAAAACCTTATATTAAATATATTAATCAAATTTCAATGCAAATGTATTAACACGACGGACGTACCATATATTCCACCGAAATTATATGTTAAATGTTATGCAAAGTTTAGGAGTAGCCAATGGATTGGGAACTTGATAATCTGGTTCGGTGGTTAAAATGATATTGTGTTCACATATGTAATGGTTAATTCCACAGTTAAACCGACAGGAAGGGAGCAGAACCTCCCTTGGGAAGGGTTCCTGCTAACCCCAACCCATAGTCAACCTCAAGTGCCGTTCAACAATGACATTCAAACTTAGAGTCAGCACCACCGATGGGAAAGTGTACATGCTCTGACACCGATGGTAGATGAAAGGCCACTTGGGGCATTTTTAGATAGATAAAGGCCAAAAGAGCATGATTGACATTTTGACAAATAACACCCAGTGCAATTACAATATTGTCGGTGCGGGGCGAAATTGTCGCTCTACATGGCCGCTGAAGGCATAAATTGTAAAACAGATTGCAGGGAAATGCAAATTGTAGGAAAATTAGTAAAAATCATAATTGGAGCATAACGCGATGATTTTTTGACCTTTTTGAGTGCATAAAGAGCCCAGATAGGAATTTTTTACTATTTTGAAGGCATTGGAGACATTTTTTTAGCATTTTGAGTACTGTAACTTGATGTAAACACACTTTTTTTAACATAATGAATTAGGTCCAACATTGGAAGCTAGACTAAGAGATGTAGCCCAAAAGGGGTAAACTCCTTCATCTTTTGTTGTCTTGTGTATACTATTATGGTATTGATGTCTTCCTTATTTCCTAGTTGTTGTGCATAGCTAGTTGAGATAACTATTCTCATGTTTAACCCTACAAGTTTAGATGAAGTTTGTGTACAGGGCACAGATCTATAAGCAAGAGGGAAACATGTTTTTGATGACACAAGAGAGAACAAATTTGAGTCTGGAGAAAAATGAAAGGGTAAATTCAAGGGAAAATGAAAGAAGAATGCTTCCATCAATATGGAGAAAGAAAAAGTCACACGCAAACATTTTTCCAAGGATGGCCATGATTAATACCATTGTTCGAAACTTCGTCTTGAGATGAGACCCGAAAATTTTAATAACAAAGGAAAGAAAAAGACAGTTGCAACTACACAACATGATTTCTAGGTTATAATTCTAGAGATTAAACATAGATCACAGTCATGGGTTTGAAAGGTGAGGACATTGCAAGTACTAGTTCTTCAAGTTGTCTCAATGATACTCAATATGAAAAAACAAGAATTGAGCTTTTCCATATTATAGTTATTTCAAAGAATACCAAGATAGACACACTACTTGATAGTGGCTCACAAGAAAATCTCATTTCTGAAAACATTACAAAAAAGTTGAATTTTAAAACCATTCCACATCATAAACCATATCCTTTAGGTTCGGTAAGTGAGAATGCAAAATTGTAGTATACAAAAAGTGCATACGTAGATTTGAAATCACTACAAAATTTCATGATGAAGCTGAACTTGATGTAGTTATGCTTGATATATGTGGTATAATTTTGGGAAGCCCATGTATTTATTATAGGACATCCATCTTTCATCGCCATGAGAATAAGGATGACTTGTTCAAGAATGGGATTAAGTACATTTTCACAGTGCATAGAAAGGAAATGGGTTTGTCTCTTATGAATGTTGGAAAAATGAAGAGAATTGTTAAAGCTAGTCAGAATTTTGCATTATTAATGTTCAAGCATAAAGATGTTGCGAATGAGGCCTTTTAAGGATATGAATCAAATGTAAATCTGATTTCATTGATGTTGCTAATCCAAGCGAAAATATGTTCCAGGATTTTAACATTTTGCCTCCTAAAACAAGTAAATGACATGAAGAAAATTTGTAGCAAGATGCATCATTGTTTCAAAGAGAAAATAAAAAACCAATTTGAAAAAAATGAAATTGGTTCCAAAACACCTTCTTATGAGTTTCATAATGTGTTGGCTTTGAAAATGGATGGGCATGGCGATGTCGATCACATTTGGTCAAGAGTCGAGCCAAGTGCAAGGCTAGACATGTTAAGCATCGTCATGACGACAGTGTACAAGGTGAGAAGAATTTGAGATTTTTTAAGTTTCCTTTGATTGAAGACCGAGGATGGAATGTGTATATTATTTAAAAGGAATATTGATGCTCTGCATATTCTAGGAAATTGCAGCAATATTTCATCTATGACAACAATACAAGGACTCCAAAATCAGGGAAAATGATTATTTTCATGAAATACTCAAAGTGATAAATTCAAGTAAGCTCCCGTGGATTGAGACTAGAAGGGTGAGGTATTTGTACTTTCATTTTTTTGTTAACTGAAAGTGATATTTTGGGGCCAAAAGATTCCAGTGGGGAGAAATGATCCAATGGATCAAAAAAGTGTTCAAAATTCAAAGTGCTCGGATTGGCTTGAAGCCAATGCTAAAGCATAGATCTTGTCGCCCTGAATCCAACACAACTTGTTTCACTGATATCCGACATTGGATGCTCTCGATATCAAGTTTTGATCAAATTGATAAACAATTAAAAAATTTAAATTGAGTTTGCAGGGATGCTTAGTAAGTAGTTCATATGATGATTGGGCCATGATTGGGCATTGGATTGGTTTGAATGTGTACCAGTTGTTGATCAACATTTGGCATCATTTGATTGGTTGTAGCATCGTGAATTTTTATTGGTTCAATGGTTGTTGTGGTGACCAGATGAGGGAGGGCCATGTGGCCCAATCATTGGCTGCCACATGGCCTCCTCTCGGCCATGTAAAATTTTGTATTGAGACCGAACATCCCCCACGGGAATCGAACACCGGCCCACATATAAGCCAACCAAACCTTTTTCCATCTCTCCTACAATATTTCCTATACTATATGGTAGCAAGGTCCTATTTAAGGCTTAAAGAATTCAAATTTGCAGGTGGGGACTAAGGTTAACCCCTAACCCCGTTCCACCAACCAGGGTGAGGGGTTGACCCAGGCCTCGAAACCTTACATTAAATGTATTTACCAAAGTTCAATACAAATGTATTAACACGACATACATACCATATATAACACCGAAACTATATGTTAAATTTTATGCAAAGTTTAGAAGAAGAGAATGGTTTGGGAACTCGAATGTCTAGATCGACGGTTAAAATGCCACTTTTTTCACATATGTAATGGTAATGCCACAATTAAATGGATGGGCGGGGAGTGGAACCTGCCTTGGGTAGGGTTTCGGCTAACCCCAGTCCCTAGTCAACCTCATTCAGTGTTCAATAATGACATTAAAACCTAGAGTCATCACCGCCAGAGGGAAATTCTACATGCTTCCAAACCGACAAAGAATCAAAAGGCAACTTGGTGCATTTTTAGACAAATAAATTATGACCGACGCGATTAATGGTTCGACAAATTGCACCCTGTGTGGTGAGAATATCATCGGTGTGAGGTGAATTTGTTGCTCCATGTGGCCACAAAATGAAGAAATTATAGAATAGATTCCAAGGAAGTGCGAATTGTACGACAGTTAGAAAAAAATTTCATTGGAGCATAACTTAGTCAGTTTTTTACCTTTTTGTGTGCAGAAAGAGCCTTGCTACGAGTTTTTCACTGTTCTAGAGCCATTGGAGACATTGTTTTAGCTTTCTGAGCACTATAAGTTGATGTAAACACACATTTTTGAGCATAATAAAAGAGGTCCAGCATTGAAGCTCGATAAGGAGATGTAGCTCAGGATGGGTGAACTCCTTTATCATTTTTTGTCTTATGTATACTATTTTGGCATTGATGTATTCTTCTTTTCCTGTAAAACTGACTTTTAAAACATGTTAATATGTTAATGAAATTGATATAAGTATTTAAAAACGCTAATCATTTTACTTGCAATTTTCACCATAAACTCTCAAACTTTCATATAGAGATCAACCTAAACACTAAATATAATATATGTTATTTACATTATTTAATTAGAAATCATATTTATAGAAAATGATACAACAGTTAAAAGAATGCCAAATTTTTGTTTAATTATTATAGTTTTTCTAACTTTATTAGAATTGTACATAAAAAAATGGTCAAATTTTGATTTTGAACATACATATAATTTAACACTTTAAAAAATCTCTAGAACACAAACATTATAAATAATTTATAGCTCAAACTTCTCATTCCAACTTGTTGTGGCCAGAAACAACCCCCCTTTTTATTTAGTATTCGTAACAATACTAAATAAGTGGGGACCCTTAGTCAAAAAATCCAAAAAAAAAAATTTAATTAGCACTTGTTTACTTTTTTCAAATAAAACATGTTATCATAACTTAGAGAAATTCCTTTAAAAATATTTAAAAAATCTTAAGATTATGATAGATTAGAATAAAATATTTTCTTTAAAGAAATAGTGCATTCATCGCAAAAAGTAGACATCCTTTGTAAGGCAGAATCTTTGAAATTGCGATTTCGCGATATTGCGATAGCGCGATCCCAAGAAATGAGCATATAAAAAAGTATTGATCGCAAATCGCATATCGCGGAAAAGGTGTTTAATAAGTTATATTTCGTGAAATTGTGATTTCACGACAATGCGATTTGCGATATTAGAAAACTGCGATTTTGCGATATTTGCGATTTTGCGATAATTATGCTTTGAGGAAAATGTGATTTGTGATACTGCGATATTGCGATATTGCATAGCAAATCATAGATCGCAATATCGCAGATTCTTAAAAGCTCGTTGTCCAATGAAAATCTTTTCATAAATAAATATCCGTTATGTGCTTTAAGTGATTGAATTAATGAATGGATTGTCAATTATCAATAAGAAGATTTTGTTTTGATTAAAAAGTTGTTTCTGTTAAAATAATATTTTTCGTTCACCTTTAGCATTTTAAAACTATCCCGTCACCTTTCTCATGACATTACTCTCACTTAATTCGTAAACCACAGGTGCGAAGGAGCAGAATACTATACAAAGCATTCACAGAGTAATATGGGAAAGAAAGAGAAGACTTCAAGTTCTGAAAACAAAGAAATGGCGTCCCTGTATGCGGATACTGCTTGCAACAAAGATGTCGGTATAACCACTTGGGAAGGCATGTATAATTTGCTTGAAGAAGAAAACCCAAGGGTGATGCAAGTCGCGGCTACTGCAGGTTCAAATAATTCATCTGAAGCAACTCTTAAAGAACTGGCATGTTCATTTATTCATCGAATAGTAGCAAGGCCGAGAATTCTTCCATATACGGACATGGTAGAATGGGTGCTAGACAGCACCGATATTTCAAACAGGAAATTTAGAACTCTGGATCAAGAGCTCATTGGGTCATTCACTACGGAAGATTTGAGGCTGATGTATCATTTTCCAGAGCCTCAGGTGACTTATAATAAACAATTTATGGAAGATTTTGCCAAAGAACATGCAAATTTGGCAGAATGCACAAAGGAATGGACCAAAAGAGATGAACCATTGAAGAAAAACAAACACGGTATGTACAGTACTGGTTCACTCACCTCTCCATATTGTTTTTCTGCTGCTATGTTATGCAGGCTTTTTGGAAAGCTTGATATAAATATGGTCTTTCCTGAATGGCTTCCATTGTTAAATGCCGCTTTTAACGCTACTATTGTAGACTGGGCCAAAATATTGTCTGATAATCTAGCCACTGCTATTTTCAATTACCAGACTAAACGAGTTGTTTCTCAGAGGATTTATCCTCCTTTTTATTTGTCTGCCTATGTTATGGACGCTATCAACTTTGTTTCTAAATTCCCTTTGATGGGTTGGCAATGGACCATTCATGATCCTTTGCCTATTCATGTGTATCATAAGGAACTATGGGAATCCAAATTTATTCCTCATTTTTACAAGATTTTCCACGGCATAATGTTGCCTCTGCACAAAACATTGTATAATATGGATGCTCCAAGGTTTTCCCCAGAAGCACAAGTCGACATTCTCCCTGTTACCCGATGGTTTGGGGAAGAGTGGTTTACCTATGTGAGGGTTTTTGGAAGCTCTACTTCTCCTCATGTTTTACCCTTATATGTTCCAGATAAACTTATAGCTCAGGAAATTGCATACCAAACTTGTGGTGAAGGAGGTTTAACAAAGGAATTAATAGATAAGAAGAAGGCCATTTGGGCACAATTTCCCATAGCTTGTGAAACATTTTCATTGTTTGATGTTGGACATGCATTAAAGGAAGTAAGCAACATTACATGCTTACAATTGTTTAAATTTGCAAAAATATTATTTGACCCTAATGAAGTTGCTAAAAATTTCACCACTGCAATCAAAGTAAGGATATTTTCCGGAGAAGATGATCCTTTCGATGATATATTCCTAGGAAAATCCACACTGAAAGAAATTCTACATTCATCACAGATGCAGTTATCTCCAGAACAATTTCAAGAATTTAAAGTTTACAGAGAAAGAAGACTGACCACTATCCCTTTGGAAAATTTGCGTTTGGAACCCGCAAGGGAACCAACTCCCAGTGTCAGTATAAGTGGAAGCTCGGACACAGAAAGGTCCAAGTCGAAGTCTGACAAAGAAACTTCTGAACATTCTAAAAAAATTGATAAAGATGAAAGCTCAATGAAAGATACAGCTCAATCAAAAGAGCTTTCACAACAACAGACTTCAACCATGCCACAGTTGAATCTTCCACCTCTCAATATACAGCAACAGTCAGGCACAATTGAACTAGACAAAGAATGGGAAACTTTTAACGAAATGATTAATGTTGAAGGACAGATTACACAGACCCCTGTATAGACAACAAAAGCTTTAAGCATAGGAATAAGCGGTAATGTGACAAACACAGAACATATACCTGTCACTCCCTCTTCTGAAATTTTACTTAATGTAGAGGAAATTCCCCCTCTAGATGTATTCTATAGCCCGAAGTATAAAGCAGTAGTGAAGAAGCAAAGGAAAAAGAGAAAATTGGAAGGTGCAATTGCTACTAAAGCAGAACAATTAGATGTCTTGTGGAAGGATCCTACTACAGAGCCTATTGATAATCTTGCCAAGTTATCTCAGATTACAGGGGCTTATGCTTCTACAACTATTGACAAAGCATTTGAGGTACAACTCTTATTAAATGAAAAAGAAGAACGGATACAGGTTCTGCAACAGCAATTGCAACAGGCACAGGCCAATAATGAAGCACAGATGAAGCTTGAAAGGTTATAGCAACAACTTCAAGAAATGCAAATTGGACATCAAAAAAGTTTGGCTGATAAAGAGAAACAAATACAAATTATCCAAGATCAGCATAAATATGATCCTAAGCTTCCAGAGTTTATTTCAGAAAATATTTCTTTAAACAATCAACCACTGCAACAAGAGGAAGTATTATGCCAGAAAATCTCGCAATGGAACTCTTTCTGTCAAGAAAGTGATAAGATCACTAATCATGTCGTAGATTTACGAAATGATTATGATTTAATTAATGAAAAAGTTACTGATTATTTGGTATGGCAAAAGACAGAGGAAGGAATAAAATCTGGTGCACCAATTATTAATGAAAACCATAAAGAAATACTTTTCAATAATTGGGATGCACAAATCAGAGAGGCAGAGAAAGCAGTAGAGGAATCAACTACAACAGTAGGCAATCTTATTGATTGCGTAAATGAGAATTTGCGCAAAGCTAATTTGATTTCATAAACTGTTCCGGGATATCTTCCACAGGCACATCAATTGCAAACAGAATGGAGACAAAAGGCTGAAGAAAGAGAAAAATCAATTCAAGAATTAACAAAATTAAATTGGGATTCTTACTGGACACATCTAGTGAAACCACATAGTCAATTGAGCACTCTTAATTTCATCATTAATTCTGCTGAGAAGATTGCTCCTAAACTCGCCGATTCTGTTTTTTCAGGACAGTTGAAATCTGATGTCGGTCAGCCACCTCTCCTCAAAACAATGCTGGATACTTGCAAGTTTAGAGATCAAATTCATAAATAGATTAGTTAATAGTTTTCAATTTTAGATTTAGTTTTAGTTTTACTGTATTTTTGCCTAGGAAAAGGACAGTCATTTAAACCGAATCCTTAATTTTTGTAATAAACTATTTTTAGATTTAGCTAGTAGTATTTAAACCCTTCTCATGCATTTAGAGAAGGGTCCTGAAATTTGTCAAGAACTTATCCTCAGAACATACATTTCTGCACCCTCAGAGGAGGCTTTGATAAATGAATGGATCAAGATTTATTGATACCTGTGTCTAATATCTGTTACTGATGTTGCATTTTTGTACTCTTAATTGATATTGGAATAGGAAGAGATAAATCATTATTGCTTCTAGCTCATGAGTAGAACCAGCTATAAATGGTATTTCTATCTCTTAACTGTTTCTGTTTCTATGCTAAAAGTGATATTTATGTTTGGCTGTTTATATGTTAATGTTTGAATACTTGAGTTATCATTTTGCTTTTTTGTACTATGATAGCAATTTATTTGTACTTGATATATGAATAGCTTAATATGCGATATGTATTTCATAACTGTTTCATCTAATTTTTTATATGAAATAGTTTATCTTTATTGAATTCTTTTATTATGATAGTTGAATGATTTTTATTATCAATTATTATCTGAAATCATTTTAGATCGCATAACTGGAAAAATTTACATCCCGGGTTAGTTTAGAGTTAGATATTTCTTAGAATACAGTTCGCGTAAGAATAGATTAGAGATAGGATAAAAGCATTTTAATTAGGAATTTTTAGAAAAGAAATATCAAATATCAAACACACACACATACATATTGGGAAACTGGTCCCATTATCCCTAGTCGGACCCACTACACCAAACGGAAAAGGAACTGCTAACCAAGGTCTGGACCGGGTGGGTATCCCTCTTGTTGTAGACCCGATTTTCGGGGCTTCAAAATATTTTGCACTAGAAGGAGGGAAACGAACTATGAATGGATAATAAATCTAAATCTAAACACCATTCTGAGAATAAATCACCCTCACCATCCTCTCCGACTTCTCCATCATACTCATAAATTCCAAATCTAGAGTCAGAAGTTGATAAAAGAACAGACACTGCTACAAACCCTGAATTTTCAGAAAAATCTACTATTGAACCTCCCTAAGTCGAATCTTTGATTCATAAACTTCAGCGATTTTCAATATCACCTCAAATATCTGATAAATCTCAAGGCAGTGTAACTTCACAATATAATCCTGCTCATCCTCTTAGGAGATTACAGAGTGAAAAGCTTAGTATTCAGCCAATTGAAATACCTCTACCTACAAGAAAGAGAGCTAGGAAATCACCTAAAGGGTCTGATTGCGAGACTCTTTCATCATCATCATCCATCTCAACCTCTTCACCACGAATTCAACCGTCCACCCCTCCACTTCAGACTATTGTCCCTCACTCCACAGGAACTTCCATATCACCTTCTCAATCATATGTAATTGTAATATCCTCATCTTCTCAATAACAGACATCATCTTCTTCACTTTCTTCTGTTAGTAGTTCAACGATGTCCCAAATGCCATGGAATACTCCAGGGGCAGTCTTGATGCCTGCACCCTTGAGTCAAATACCGGCCCATCCTGAAAAATGGTTGCCTAAGTTTAATCCTGAAGCAAGCATGCTAGCAGAATAACACATAAACAATTTCATGTTGTCCATAAATCTCAATGGAGTTGTTAATGAAGATGTTGTAGTCTGACTTTTTCCTTATACCCTACAAGGAGCAGCTAGATCATGGTATTTTTCATTACCATCTGGATCTATCACTAATTGGGATATCTTTCAAGATCAATTTTTGACTAAATTTGGTGATGACAGGTCTACAACAACATTGATCAATGATTTATCTAATCTTAGAGCTGATTCAAAAGAGCTTGTCAAAGATTTCAATTCTCGTTTCAATAAATTGTTAAACAAAATACCTACTGCTTCCAAGCCTAGTGAAGAAGTGCGAAGTGAATGGTACATTTCTGCTTTACCATCAAACATAGCAATCTTTGTTGATAGGGCTAATAAAACAACTTTAACAGACAATATGAAAGAAGCAATAGCAGTAGAGAAACGAATCATTGCTTTAGAAAAGAAAAATGCAATAGAAGAAAGGAAATCCAAAAAGGTCACTTTTAAAGAAGACCCCAAGAAAAAACAACCAAAAGATCCATTTGATTTAGAAGGACTACAGAAAGTTTTGAAAACCATGTCTAACGAAATGGTTGACATTAAGAAACAAGTAGCAGAAACATCTTCTAAAAATTCTTTCAAGCCTTTTAAAAGAAATCCTTCAACTGATCCAAAGCCACCAAATGCTATTATAAATGTTGAATCTGAAGAAGAAGAGGAAGAAACTGCTACTAAAGAGACCACTGATGAAGAAGAGGTTGTATAAGTCCAAGGTATGTGGGATTTCATCCTCCCAGATGAGGAAGATCAAGAAGCATCCCCGGTTAGCACTCGAAGTAGAAATCAGCTTGATCCTCCTCAACCTACCCCTAAGTCAAAGAGCGTAAGCCAATTGGCTAAAGATAAAGTTGCACCCAAGAAAACAACATCTAAAGCAATTCAGACTAGCCCAGTTCAAACAGATTCATCAATTCCATCAAGAACACTGATTGTTCCGGATGAAATGGAATATAACATCATAGAAGATATGAAGAAGACTAGGGCTAACATCAATTTTTATGAATTGAGCAAGTTAAAACACCAGCAAAAGGTACTTTTGAAAGAATTACATGATGTACCAGAAAAACCTTTGCCCGATCCTGTAATTTCTCAAGCTTCCAATGAGATGGGAAGACCTCCAACTAATTCGATTAGTAAAGTTGATCTTGAAAATATCGCTTTAATTGGAGGAAGGTCGAGATCTCACACTCCTCCATTTCTTCTTACTTATGAAGTTTTCAATAAAAATTTGCATAATTGTTTAGTGGATTCTGGAGCTTCATCTAATATTCTACCAAAATCAGTATCTGCAAAATTGAACGTTCAACCACAAAAATATGTTGTTCGCATAGTTCAGTTAGACCGATCACAAGTAGAAGTGATTGGTGAATTAAATCAAGTTACCCTAAGACTATCATCCAATCCAAAGGAGAGAATGAACTCAGTTGATTCTTTCTTAGGAAATTTCAATGCTCATACTTCACCTTATTTGGAACATTCTGTTTTATCTCAAATAGAAAAATTTTCTCAAACAGATAGTTCTAAATGTATAAATTTTGTAGATACTCCTGTAAATAAATCTTTATTTTGGAAATTATTTTTTGATGGTTCTAAGTCTAATGAAGGAGCAGGAGCAAGATGTGTCTTGGTTAGTCCAGAGGGAAAAAAAATTATGCTAACCTGTAGATTAGAGTTCGATTGCACCAACAACACTGCAGAATATGAGGCATTAGTCCAAGGATTATACAAAGCAATCGGATTAGATATCAAGTATCTACAAGTTTTCAGAGATTCGGAAATTGTAATCAAATAGGTACGCAATACTATACATTGCTTATCAGGTCATTTAAAACATTATGAATCTTTAGTTCAAGATCTGACTAAACATTTTATAGCATTTAATATTTCACCAATTCCTAGAATCCAGAATGCTAGTGCAGACCTATTAGCCAATGTAGCCTCTAAGCTTATTCCTGCAGAATACTTTAGTTCTGATCGATTTTCCATTGAATTAATCTTCAGACCTTCAATTCCAGATAACATTACCAATTGGAAAATTTTCAACGATGACCCTGATATCGTAAACTTCCTCACATCTGAAGGATCTTATACCAATCAGATAATTGATGAAGACCAACATGACAAACAATTGCAACATGATAGCACTAATAATGTTATTCCAAAGTCAATAGTTAAACTAGAAGACCTTTATGATTTGAAAGATCGATTTAAAAGATCTACCAATTCAAAATTGCAAAGTTCAACTTTGAATTATGAATTAGTAAATCTAGGAACTGATACCAAACCACATAATATCAACTTAGGCCTTGGCCTAGCTCCTGAAGAAAAATTAGCGTATATTCCTCTTTTGAAACAATATAAAAGTGTCTTTGCTTGGAACTATGATGAACTCAAAACTTATGACACTTCTATCATCCAACATACTATCCCAATGATAAATGATGAAAAACCTGTCCAACAAAAGTTGAGAAAGATCCATCCCAATCTAGAAAATCAAATCAAATCTAAACTCAATAAATTATTGAAAGCCAAGATTATTTTCCCTGTTCGACATTCCAAATGGGTTTCAAATATGGTTCCTGTTAGAAAGAAGAACAGAGACATCAGAATTTGCATTGACTTTTGAAATCTTAATAAATCCTGCCAAAAACATAATTTTCCTTTACCTCCTATAGAGAAAATACTATAGGCAGTTGCAGGATCAGAATTAATGTCTTTCTTAGATGGTTTCTCTGGTTACAATCAAGTATTGGTTCATCCTGATGATCAATTTAAAACTACATTTAGAACCAAATGGGGCACTTACGCATATCGAAAGATGCCATTCGGTCTGATCAATGCCGGTGCCACATTTCAGAGATCCATGGACATTGCTTTCAAAGGACTAGTTAACAAATCAATGGTAATATACTTGAATGATATAACTGTTTATTCCAAAAAACGAAGCAATCATCTTAGAGATTTGAAGCAGATATTCCAACGATGTCAAAGGTATGGAATTTCACTTAATCCGAAAAAATCCTTTTTTGCATTAAGTGAAGGAAAACTTCTTGATTCATAGTATCAAAATCTGGAATTCATATAGATCCTGATAGAATCAAAGAAATTTTTGAAATTCCCTTACCTCATAACAAGAAGGCTATGCAATATTTTCTTGGCCAGATTAATTTTGTAAAGAGATTTGTACCAGATTTTTCAAGAATTGTGTCTCCTTTACAGGCAATGATTAAAAAGAATTCAAATTTCAAATGGGGCAAAGACGAATATGAAGCATTCAATTTAATCAAACAAGCAATTATTAATGCTCCATCTTTAGCAACTCCAAATTTTTCCGATCCTTTTATTTTGTATACATTTGCCTCTGAAAAATCATATGCTGTGATACTCACTCAACCAAATCAAGATAAGGCAGAAGCTCCAATTGCTTTCTTTAGCTCAAATTTACAAGGAGCTGAATTGAATTATTCAGATGTGGAGAAACAAGCTTATGCTGTTTTCAAAGCAATTAAATATTTCAGACCTTTTTTACTTAAAACCCATACAAAAATCATCGTATCGTTTCCAGCGGTAAGAAATATTTTACTCCAAAAAGATGTGGGTGAGAAAAGAGCTAATTGGATCAATGCCTTACAAGAATATGATGTTGAGATCAAACCAACAAATATTGTAAGAGGTCAAGGTTTTTGCAAAATACTAGCTGGAGCATCACAGATTTCTAAAAAATCATCTGAAGAGATGCAAACGTATGAGGTAAGCCTAAATGATGTTGAATCATTATATGCTGATATCATTTTTTATCTGAAAAATGGATATACTCCTCCAAATCTTGATCACATCAAGAAAAGGGCTCTAAGGTTGAAGGATAAACAATATCATCTTGTGAATGATGTTCTTTTTAGAATGAATTACGATTCGGTTCTTCTTAGATGTCTAGAGAAATCTAAAGCTGAAAAAGTCTTGCAGGAACTTCACGATGGGCCAGCAGGTGGACATTATGCTGGAGATGCTACTGCACATAAAATTCTTCGTGCAGGCTATTACTGGCCTACATTATTCAAAGATTCACATAGCTATGTAATAAAATGTCAAATTTGTCAAACTGTAGCTCGAAGACAAAAGAAACCATCATTGCCATTACAGCCAGTTAACATTGAACAACCTTTTGATCAATGGGGATTGGACATAATAGGTGAGATCGTTCCTCACTCTTCTAAGCAACATAGGTATATCATTACAGCAACTGATTATTTTACAAAATGGGTAGAAGCAGTCCCTCTCAAGACTGCTAATGCTGAACATATCATTGAATTCATAGATCAGTTCATAATAACCAGGTTTGGTTTACCTTCTGCTCTAATGTTTGATAACGCATCATATTTTTCTAGTAATGCTATGACCGAATTTGCATTAAAAAGAGGTTTTAAACTTAAATACTCTGCCAATTATTATCCACAGGGAAATGGCTTAGCTGAGTCCACAAATAAGAATTTAATCAGAATTATTAAGCGAACCATCGACCAAAATCATAAATATTGGCATAAGTCTTTAATTTATGCTTTATGGGCAGATCGAATAACACAGAAAGCTTCTATTGGTACTTCTCCCTTTAATTTAGTTTATGGAAAATAATTAGTTCTTCCAACTCATTTAGCAATTCCTTCTTTGGCCTTAGTTCAATATATTGATGAAACACCAATGTCTTCCTTACAACTAAGACAAATGGAAATAATTAAGTTAGAAGAACAACGAGAAAAAGCCAAAGTAACTCATGCTCATCATCAAGCACTAGTTAAAGCCTCTTTTGATTCAAACATGACATCCAGAAAGGATTTTCAGGTTGGAGATCTTGTTTTAAAATGGGACAAGGCTCATGAAGAAAAAGGAAAACATACAAAATTTCAATGAATGTGGCTTGGTCCTTTTCAAATTTTCGAAATCATAGGTCCATCTACTTTTATGTTACAGGATCTAACAGGTAAAAGAGAGTCTTTACCTGTCAATGGACAAATTCTCAAAAAATATTTTCCATAGAAGATTATTTCTTCTATTTTGTATATTAGTTTTCTTTATTGTTAAAATAAAACAAGTTGTAAATGGTTACGTTTGGAATTCACGAAGAAGATATAAATTCTCTTTTCAGATTTTATTTCTTCACCCTTATAAATAGAATTTTTTTCAGATTATTGGTCATTATTATTCAAATATATAGTTAAAAACTTTAGCCTAAGAATGATACTAATTTCAACTTTGAAAACATTGATGAAAAACAACTTTTAGTGAAAAATTGTTTTATGTCAGTCCAATGAAAGGTATCAATAACAAAACAAAGTTTCTCTATAGAAAAGCTCTTTCCAAAAAACTCTACCATTGTCGTCCAGATATCTTAAGGAAACAATGATATCCTCCCCACTTAGAAAATTACAATGTTAAGGGAATTATCCAATGATACACTTTTAACTTAAAGAGTAAGAGGTCTCATCATGAGCCGACTTATCATGATCATAGATATTACAGCCTGCTGACTTTGCCAGTAAAATATACCACAACAGGGCAATGACTTAATATTGTTTAAATCAAAAGACAAGGGGTCTCATCACGAGCCAGCTTGTTCAGCAAAGTTATAAATCAAGTGAATGACATTGTCATGAATTGGCTACCAAACCAAGACATTGTTCTTTAAGTAATAAAAAGAAAAAACAGAAGCAATAAGTGTGAATATGGATTTCTCTTTGAAAATTATATATTTTTCTAAGTGGGATACAGGATCATTGTTGGGTAATAGGTAACCCTGTCGAGGCTATAAATGCTTGCTCGCAGCAGTGGCTCTACCTATTACAAATGAGCATATTTAAAGCTAATTTACAGAAAAGTCTTTTTATTTTTATTTTTATAAACCAAGTAATGACTGATGTAAATGCAAGAACTAGCTTTAGGAAGTGAATAATAAAAAGTTTAATATAGAAGAAATGAAATATCATCTATAGATTAAAGCATAATGTACTTTGTCTTTTTATAATAAAGTTTGATTTTCTGGAAAATGTTCTGTTTTGAAAAGTTTAGAAAATTCATAAGAAAAGCAGAGATAACTGGTTCTTCCAAGTGAATCGCCAATTGTTGTGGCCAGCAACAACCCCCCTTTTTATTTAGTATTCGTAATAATACTAAATAAGTGGGGACCCTTAGTCAAAAAATCCAAAAAAATAAAAATTAATTAGCGCTTGTTTCCTTTTTTCAAATAAAACATGTGATCATAATTTAGAGAAATTCCTTTAAAAATCTTTAAAAGATCTTAAGATTATGATAGATTAGAATAAAATCTTTTCTTTAAAGAAATAGTGCATTCATCGCAAAAAGTAGACATCCTTTGTAAGGCAGAATCTTTGAAATTGCGATAGCGCGATCCCAAGAAATGAGCATTTAAAAAAATATTGATCGCAAATCGCATATCGCGGAAAAGGTGTTTAATAATTTATATTTCGTGAAATTGCGATTTCACGACAATGCGATTTGCGATATTAGAAAACTGCGATTTTTCGATATTTGCGATTTTGCCATAATTATGCTTTGAGGAAAATGTGATTTGCGATACTGCGATATTGCGATATTGCATAGCAAATCACAGATCACAATATCGTAGATTCTTAAAAGCTCGTTGTCCAATGAAAATCTTTTCATAAATCAATATCCGTTATGTGCTTTAAATGATTGAATTAATGAATGGATTGTCAATTATCAATAAGAAGATTTTGTTTTGATTGAAAAGTTGTTTCCGTTAAAACAATATTTTTCGTTCGCCTTTAGCATTTAAAAACTATCCCGTCACCTTTCTCATGACATTACTCTCACTTAATTCGTAAACCACAGGCGCGAAGGAGCAAAATACTATACAAAGCATTCACAGAGTAATATGGGAAAGAAAGAGAAGACTTCAAGTTCTGAAAACAAAGAAATGGCGTCCCTGTATGCGAATACTGCTTGCAACAAAGATGCCGGTATAACCACTTGGGAAGGCATGTATAATTTTCTTGAAGAATAAAACCCAAGGGTGATGCAAGTCGCGGCTACTGCAGGTTCAAATAATTCATCTGAAGAAACTCTTAAAGAACTGGCATGTTCATTTATTCATCGAATAGCAGCAAGGCCGAGAATTCTTCCATACACGGACATGGTAAAATGAGTGCTAGACAACACCGATATTTTAGACACGAAAATCAGAAATCTGGATCAAGAGCTCATTGGGTCATTCACTACGGAAGATTTGAGGCTCATGTATCCTTTGCCGGAGCCTCAGGCGACTTATAATAAACAATTTATGGAAGATTTTGCCAAAGAACATGCAAATTTGGTAGAATGCACAAAGGAATGGACCAAAAGAGACGAACCATTGAAGAAAAAAAAACACGGTATGTACAGTACTGGTTCACTCACCTCTCCATATTGTTTTGCTGCTGCTATGTTATGCAGGATTTTTGGAAAGCCTGATATAAATATGGTCTTGCCTGAATGGCTTCCATTGTTAAATTCCGCAGTTAACGCTACTATTGTAGACTGGGCCAAAATATTGCCTGATAATCTAGCCACTGCTATTTTCAATTATCGGACTAAACGAACTGTTTCTCAAAGGATTTATCCTCCTTTTTATTTTTCTGCCTATGTTATGGACGCTATCTGCTTTGTTTCTAAATTCCCTTTGATGGGTTGGCAATGGACCATTCATGATCCTTTCCCATTCATGTGTATCATAATGAACTGTGGGAATCCAAATTTATTCCTCATTTTTACAAGATTTTCCACGGCATAATGTTGCCTCTGCACAGAAAATTGTATAATATGGATGCTCCAAGGTTTTCCCCAGAAGCACAAGTCGACATTCTCCCTGTTGCTCGATGGTTTGGGGAAGAGTGGTTTACCTATGTGAGGGTTTTTGTAAGCTCTTCTTCTCCTCATGTTTTACCCTTATATGTTCCAGATAAACTTATAGCTCAGGAAATTGCATACCAAACCTGTGGTGAAGGAGGTTTAACAAAGGAATTAAAAGATAAGAAGAAGGCCATTTGGCCACAATTTCCCGTAGCTTGTGGAACATTTTCATTGTTTGATGTTGGACATGCATTCAAGGAAGTAAGCAACATTACATGCTTACAATTGTTTAAATTTGCAAAAATATTATTCGACCCTAATGAAGTTTGCTAAAAATTTCACCACTGCAATCAAAGTAAGGATATTTTCCGGAGAAGATGATCCTTTCGATGATATATTCCTAGGAAAATCAACACTGAAAGAAATTCTACATTCAGCACAGATGCAGTTATCTCCAGAACAATTTCAAGAATTTAAAGTTTACAAAGAAAGAAGACTGACCACTATCCCTTTGGAAAATTTGCGTTTGGAACCCGCAAGGGAACCAACTCCTAGTGTCAGTATAAGTGGCAGCTCGGACACAGAAAGGTCCAAGTCGAAGTCTGACAAAGAAACTTCTGAACATTCTAAAAAGACTGATAAAGATGAAAGCTCAGTGAAAGATACAGCTCAATCAAAAGAGCTTTCACAACAACAGACTTCAACCACGCCACAGCTGAATCTTCCACCTCTCAATATACAGCAACAGTTAGGCACAATTGAACTAGACAAAGAATGGGAAACTTTTAACGAAATGCTTAATGCTGAAGGACAGATTACACAGACCCCTGTACAGACAACAAAAGCTTTAAGCACAGGAATAAGTGGTAATGTGACAAACACAAAACATATACCTGTCACTCCCTCTTCTGAAATTTTACTTAATCTAGAGGACATTCCCCCTCTAGATGTATTCTACAGCCCAAAGTATAAAGCAGTAGTGAAGAAGCAAAGGAAAAAGAGAAAATTGGAAGGTGCAATTGCTACTGAAGCAGAACAATTAGATGTCTTGTGGAAGGATCCTACTACAGAGCCTACTGATAATATTGCCAAGTTATCTCAGATTACAGGGGCTTATGCTTCTGCAACTATTGACAAAGAATTTTAGGTACAGCTCTTATTAAATGAAAAAGAAGAATGGATACAGGTTCTGCAACAGCAATTGCAACAGGCACAGGCCAATAATGAAGCACAGATGAAGCTTGAAAAGTTACAGCAACAACTTCAAGAAATGCAAATTGGACATCAAAAAAGTTTGGATAATAAAGAGAAACAAATACAAATTATCCAAGATCAGCATAAAGATGATCCTAAGCTTCCAGAGTTTATTTTAGAAACTATTTCTTTAAACAATCAACTACTGCAACAAGAAGAAGTATTATGCCAGAAAATCTCGCAATAGAACTCTTTCTGTCAAGAAAGTGATAAGATCACTAATCATGTCGTAGATTTACGAAATGATTATGATTTAATTAATGAAAAAGTTACTGATTATTTGGTATGGCAAAGGACAGAGGAAGGAATAAAAGCTGGTGCACCAATTATTACTGAAAATCATAAATAAATAATTTTCAATAATTGGGATGCACA
The DNA here is from genome assembly GCA_034641835.2 of Pinus albicaulis. Taxonomy (NCBI): domain Eukaryota; kingdom Viridiplantae; phylum Streptophyta; class Pinopsida; order Pinales; family Pinaceae; genus Pinus; species Pinus albicaulis. Next base: position 1,308,357,333 of record CM076582.1, read on the forward strand.
AATCAGAGATGCAGAGAAAGCAGTAGAGGAATCAGCTACAGCAGCAGGCAGTCTTATTGATTGTGTAAATGAAAATTTGCACAAAGCTAATTTGACTTCAGAAACTGTTTCGGGATATCTTCCACAGGCACATCAATATCAAACAGAATGGAGACAAAAGGCTGAAGAAAGAGCAAAATCAATTCAAGAATTAACAAAATTAAATTGGGATTCTTACTGGACACATCCAGTGAAACCACATAGTCAGTGCAGCACTCTTAATTGCATCATTAATTCTGCTGAGAAGATTGCTCCGACACTCGCCGATTCTGTTTTTTCAGGACAGTTGAAATCTGATGTCGGTCAGCCACCTTTCCTCAAAACAATGTTGGATACTTGCAAGTTCAGAGATCAAATTCATAAATAGATTAGTTAATAGTTCTCAATTTTAGATTTAGTTTTAGTTTTACTGTATTTTTGCCTAGGAAAAGGACGGTCATTTAAACCGAATCCTTAATTTTTGTAATAAACTATTTTTAGATTTAGTTAGTAGTATTTAAACCCTTCTCATGCATTTAGAGAAGGGTCCTGAAATTTGTAAAGAACTTATCCTTAGAACATGCATTTCTGCACCCTCAGAGGAGGCTTTGATAAATGAATGGATCGAGATTTATTGATACCTGTGTCTAATATCCGTTACTGATGTTGCATTTTTGTACTCTTAATTGATATTGGATTAGGAAGAGATAAATCATTATTGCTTCTAGCTCATGAGTAGAACCAACTATAAATGGTATTTCTATCTCTTAACTGTTTCTGTTTCTGTGCTAAAAGTGATATTTATGTTTGGCTGTTTATATGTTAATGTTTGAATACTTGAGTTATCATTTGGCATTTTTGTACTATGATAGCAATTTATTTGTACTTGATATATGAATAGTTTAATATGCGATATGTATTTCATAACTGTTTCATCTAATTTTTTATATGAAATAGTTTATCTTTATTGAATTATTTTCTTATGATAGTTGAATGATTTTTATTATCAATTATTATCTGAAATCATTTTAGATCGCATAACTGGAAAAATTTACATCCCGGGTTAGTTTAGATTTAGATATTTCTTAGAATACAGTTTGCGTAAGAATAGATTGGAGATAGGATAAAAGCATTTTAATTAGGAATTTTTAGAAAAGAAATATCAAATCTCAAACACACACACATACATATTGGGAAACTAGTCCCATTATCCCCAGTCGGACCCACTACACCAAATGGAAAAGGAACTGCTAACCAAGGTCCGGACCGGGTGGGTATCCCTCTTGTTGTAGACCCGATTTTCGGGGCTTCAACACAACCCATCAATATTTAATTCTAAACAACCCATGGCTATTTAATGACGGCGAAGGAATTTTATTTGTTGACTTGGGGTGAGCAAACACTATTCACTCCAATCAATGAGAGAGCTAAAATTTCTCCCTTCTAACCAATTAAATTTTTCCATGTATTTGTCCTTTAAACCAATGGAAATTTTCCATTTTTCCAAATTTATTTTAGGCCAAGTTACAGCCTATTTTGCGGGCTCTACTAACATGACATCCTCCGCTCTTTTTGCTTTTGAATTTCCATGATCAGCTAACATGCAACCTATGTTGTTTCTGTTTCTGCAGTTCCAAGATTAGCTAACACACAACCTCTGTTGTTTCTATTTCTGTAGTTCCAAGATCAATTTTTCAAACCATGTACACACAAATCTTGAATTAAATCACTCTATTCACGTACATGAAAATAAATTCACACCAAATGGAACCAGGCCTCCCAATCCTCAGAAATGACCTACAAACACACGAACAAAACAAAAACAGAATGCCCACAAGCCCATCTTTTCTATGTTTTTGGAGGGTCAGTTGAACGAAGTTATGGATATTCTAAATTTTATAACCAAAGTGAGTGATATCATTGAATCTGATATCTATGCTCATCTCTTGCAGGCGTGTGCCAACTTGAAAGCCCTAAGGGAGGGTAGGAAAGTCCATTCCCTAATAGTTTTTTTAGAAAAAATATATATTACAGAGCAATGGAAAAAATATAATATATGCGGAAACACAAAGACATAAAACACATAAAACCAAAGAGACACAAACATACGTGGTTCACCCAGTTTGGGCTACGTCCACCCCGAATAGCCAGTCCTTCCTTTATATTATCCAGAAAAATGAAGAGACATAACCTACAACAAATCCACTGTAATATCCTTTGTTCTCTCTCACAGTCTCCCTATCTATTTCTCTCTCTAAGAATACACACACATTACACAGTCGCAATACAATACCCTCATAAAAGTGAGGGGTTTCCTTTTAGGGAAAAAAAGCCCTAAACTAAACACAACTTCTACTGTCACATCATCCATCTAATTAATGGCCCAGATTGACTAGAAATTACTATACTTTTACAAGGAAATTTTACATATGTTTTTAGCTACGAAGGCACTGCCCCCAAAACCCCCTGCCAGGGGGGGGGCTCCATAAAGTCGCAGCTGGCCCCCCAGATCCCCTAGGCATAATTTAATTATGGGTGGCGTTTCCACCCCATTAAGGTACAAGGTTCCAATGCTGTGATACAAAATAAACAAGATAATCAGGCTCCACACCCAACAATCTCTCACTTGGAGACTGATTGTAGCAACTCCACTGCTGCTTCATTTGATGGACAATGACACCTCTTTGGACCTGGCTGTTTCTCATCTTCATCGTCATCCTTGAAGACCAATTGAAACTAAGCATATTCTCAGTTTCTCACTAGTTACAACTTTTGTTAGCATATCTGCAAGATTCTGGATAGTGTGTATCTTTTCCAGCTTCAACTGTCCATCTTCCAATACTGACCATATGAAGTGGTACTTGAGTTGTATGTTTTTAGTCCTGGAATGAAATGTTGAGTTCTTTGCAAGATGAATGGCACTTTGGCTATAGTTGTATAATGTGACCATATCATTCTTCTTACCCAATTCATCCATAAACCTTTGTAACCAAATCATTTATTTACTAGCCTCTGTAGCAACAACATACTCTTCTTCTGTTGTTGAAAGTGCAACAACACTTTGGGATTTTGAAACCCAACTAACAGCTATTCCACGTACAGTAAATACATATCCTGTAGTGCTCCTCCTGTTATCTCTGTCATCTGCCATATCTGCATCAACATATCCCTGTAGAGAAATGTTTGAACCACCAAAGCATAATGCTTGATTTGTGGTACCTCTCAAATATCTGAGAATCCATTTCACTGCCATCCAATGTTCTTTTCCTTGATTTTTCATGTACCTACTTACAACTCCCACAACATTTGCAATATCAGGCCTTGTGTAGACCATTGCATACATTAAGCTTCCAACTACTGATGCATATGGAACTTTAGAAATATATTCCATTTATTCTTCGGTCTCGGGACGAATCTCCTTACTAACTTTGAAATGGCTAGCAAAAGGTGTACTAACTGGTTTTGCATTTTTCATATTAAATATTTTCAACACCTTTTTTATGTACTCATTCTAAGACAATGTTAATTTGCAATTTTTCCTATCTCTACTTATTCTCACACCAAGGATTTGTTTTGCAGCTCCCAAATCCTTCATTGCAAAGGAATTTACCAATTTTCTTTTGAGCACATTTATTTCCTGCATGTTAGACCCTGCAATAAGCATGTCATCTGAATACAATAAAAATATAATATAGTTGTCATCATTTTTATTTTTCAGATAAACACAATGATCAGAGTGACATCTAGTATAACCTTGTTCAGACATAAACTTGTCAAATTTTAGATACCACTACCTTGGAGCCTGTTTTAAGCCATACAAGCTCTTCTTTAACCTGCACAATAATTTTTCTTTCCCTTTGACCTGATATCCTTCTGGTTGCTCCATATATATCTCTTCCTCCAAATATCCATGGAGAAATGTTGTCTTTACATCTAACTACCCAAGATGTAAATCTTCCGCTGCTACAAGACTTACAATAGTTCTGATTGAAGTCATATTAACAATAAGAGAAAATATTTCATCAAAATCAATACCTTTCTTATGTGCAAACCCCTTCACCACAAGTCTAGCTTTGTACCTTTGTTTTCCTCCATCTTCCTCCTTCAGCCTGTAAACCCATTTATTCTGCAATGTTGTTTTACTTACAGGAAACCTAACTAAGCCCCAACTCTAGTTATGCATTAAGGATTCCATCTCTTCTTCCATGGCTAGCTCCTACTTCTTCTTGGTTTCAACCTACATTGCTTCTTCGTAACATTTGGGTTCACCAGAATCAGTCAACAATAAATAATATAATGGAGAGTATCATTAAGGGGGTCTACTTATCCTGGTAGATCTTTTGACACCACTTTTAGGTGTTTGAGGTGCCTGTTGTTGTTGTTGTGGTTGTTGATTATTATTATTTTCAGGCACCTTTACATTTTCTGTGATCTCATCAAGAACTGTGTATTTTTTGTTTTCTTTTTTCTGTTTCTTTTCCTGCAAATGATCCTTATACAATACCTTTTCATTGAATATTACATCTCTGCCCCTAATGATTTTTTTATTTTCATAATCATATAAGCAATAACCAAAACCATTAACACCATATCCAATAAATGTACATTTCTTTGATTTTGCCTCAAGCTTTGTTATATTTTCTTTATTAATATGGACAAAAGCCTCACAAGCAAAAGGCTTTAAAAGAGAGTAATTTACCTTTTTATCTATCCATTCCTCCTTTGGAATACCACCATCCAAGGAACTTCAAGGCCCTCTATTTATTAGATAACTTGTATTATCTATAACATTTGCCCAAAATTGTAAAGGCAACCCTACATGCAATCTCATCCACCTTACACGCTCCATGATTATTCTGTTCATCCTTTCTCACACACCATTTTCTTGTGGTGTTCTTGGAACTGTCTTCTCTCTACGAATTCCATGCTCTGAATAGTACCTATCAAACTCTTTGCTACAATATTCACCTCCATTATCTGATCTGAGACACTTCAACTTCTTTCACGTCTCAATCTCAACCAAAGCTTTCCATTTCTTGAAAGTATCAAATACATAAGATTTATTCTGAATACAATAAATCCAAGTTTTCCTAGTTGCATCATCAATAAAAGTAACATAATAACGAGAGCCGCCGAGAGATGATACCTGAGCAGGTCCCCATACATCTGTATTCACAAGCTCTAATTTTTCGCTCTTCTTTTCTTTCCCAACTGTAAGAAATCTAACTCTCTTCTATTTTCCATAAACGTAGTTCTCATAGAAATCCAAATCAACATTCTTCAAACTTGGCAACAAATTTCTTGAGTGAAGAATCTTCATCCCCTTCTCACTCATGTGTCCGAGCCTATGATGCCATAATGTTGCTTCTTCTCCTTTGGAAGTTAAAGCATTAATAAAGTTAGAAATACCATTGCATAAATACAATGTACCAACATTTCTTCCTTTTTCTATTATCAGCGCTCCTTTCGTGACCTTCCAAGTTTTGTCTGTGAAAGTTGTCACATAACCTTCACCTCCTAACTGACATGTTGAAATCAGATTTTTCTTCAGATCTGGAACATGCCTTACCTCCTTTAATAGCCATTGGTTTCCACCTTGCTGTTTTACAAGAAACTTACCCATTCCAACAATTTTATAGGGTTTATCATCACCCAAACAGACTTGTCCAAAATCTCCTTGAACATAGTCATGAAAATATTTCTTATCAGGTGTGGCATGGAATGAGGCCCCTGAATCTACCACCTAGGAATTAGTAACATTTTCGAAAGAAAGAATCAAATCATCTTGTAACACATCACCTATCACATTTCCTTCATGATTGTTTTCTTGTTGTGCATATCCTTCTTTTCCCTTTTGAGATCTACAATCTTTCTTTAGGTGTCCTTTCTTTCCGCATTTCCAGCACATTATCCCCGATTTGGACTTTGATCTGCCTTTCATTGATTTACTGCAATATCTAGAGCTCTTTCCTCTTTCCATTTTTCTTCCCCTAGACTTTGCACTCAAAGCATTACCTGATGTCTCACCAGATCTTTTCCATCGAATTTCCTCGCTAAGGATAGCAACAACAACATCATTAAACTTTAAAGTACTAGATCCAGAGACAGAGTTACTAATGGCCATAACTAAACCATCCAACTTTCTGGCAATGAGCACAAAAACAACAGAGCTCTAACTTCATCATAAAAGTTTAGCCCTACAGAACTTAACTCACTGGTAAATTTATTAAAATCATTTAAATGGTCTGCAATAGGTCCACCTTTCGACATCCTCATATTAAATAAATGTTTCATAAGAAATACCTTGTTTAAGGCCAAGGGTTTTTCAGATAATTTCGCCAATGCCTTAATCAAACCCTCTGTTGTTGTTTCCCTCAAAATATTGAAGGCTACCAATGTTTCGAGGCACAATCGTACAGTTCCAACTGCATTTCTATCGAGAATATCCCATTCTGCATCTGTCATAGCCATCAGCTTCTTTGTTTTTCTACTCAATGGTAGGTATAGATCTTTCTGATACAAATAATCTTACATCTGCATCTTCCATAGCAGGAATTTTTGGCCGTTAAATTTCTCAACCCTAAACTTACCATCTTCTTCCATTGCTCCCACTCGAACCAGGAACCCTTCTTCCTGCGAGTTTATCAGCCAAATAGACCTTCGGCTCTGATACCAGTTGTTAGAAAAATTATATAGTACAGAGCAATGCAATAAATATAATATATGTGGAAACACAAACACATAAAACACATAAAACCAGAGAGACATAGATATACGTGGTTCACCCAGTTTGGGCTACGTCCACCCCAAACAGCCAGTCCTTCCTTTATATTATCTAGCAAAATGAAGAGACACGACCTACAACAAATCCATTGTAATATCCTTTGTTCTCTCTCACAGTATCCCTATATGTTTCTCGCTCTGAGAATACATAGACATTACATAGCCACAATACAATACCCTCATAAAAGAGAGGGGTTTCCTTCTAGGGAAAAAAAACCTAAACTAAACATAACTTCTACTGTTAGATCATCCGCCTAATTAATGGCCAAGATTGACTAGAAATTACTATACTTTTACAATGCAATTTTACATCTGTTTTTAGCTTCGGGGGTGTTGCCCTGGAAACCCCCCACCAGGGGGGGCTCCATAAAGTTGCAGCCGCCCCCCTGGACCCCCCAAGTAGCATTTAATTACTGGTGGTGTTGCTGCCCCATTAAGGTACAGGGGTCCAACGTTGTGATACAAAATAAACAAGATAATCAGGCTCCACACCCAACAAGTTTGAAATGGAATTTTCCCAAATGATTTTCTGGGTACTAGGCTTGTTAATATGTATCCAAAGTAAGGAAGCCTGACTGGTGTCGAATTTCATTTGATGTAATAACGAAAAGAAATGTTTTTCAGCAAGGTATGGGCATTATGAAGAGGGCATTAAGTTGTATTATCACATGCTAGATTTGGTGTTTGAGCTTGATAATTTCAAGTTTCCTTCTGTTTTGAAGGCCTGTGTGGGTTTGGAAACACTGTAACAAGGTAAGGAGATCCATCGTCATATACAAATATGTGGTGTTGAGTCTGATTTTTTTGTGGGGAATGGTCTGGTTGATATGTACGCAAAGTGTGGGTGTATTGAGGAAGCACACCAAGTGTTTGACAAGATGCCAAGATTCCTCGGGAGGATTTGATCTCCTGGAATACCAAGATTGGTGGTTATGCCTAGAGTAGTGATAATGGAGAAAGAGGGCTAAGGTTTTTCTGTGAGATGATATCAAGAGGTGTGAATCTGAATTTAGTCATAATTATGAGCATATTCCCCAAATGTTCAAACTTGGTAACTCTGCAAGAAGGTAACCAAATCCATTGTTATGTTATGATAATGGTGTTTGAGTCCAAAGTAGCAGTACAAAATGCAGTTCTAGGTATGCATGTTAGGCTTGGTAGCATTGAGAATGCACACATGGTATTTGACATAATCTCACAAAAGAAAGTAGTTTCATGGTCTACAATAATTAGGCGCTATGTTGAGGATGGGAAATTTGGACATATGCAAGTTACATTAATGATACTTGAATTTGTTGCTATATTTATTGTTCTACCACTGTGTGCCCATTTGAGAGCTCTACAACATGGTAAAGAGATACATGGTTACAATTTTAGAAGTGGGTTAGTGTTTCATGCCTTTGTTGAGAGTGCACTCATTTATATATATGAAAAATGTGGGTTTATAGAATATTTAAAAGAGATATAGCCAATTGGAATGCAATGATTGCAGGTTATTTTATGCATGGAAATGGTGCTTATGCCATCACTTTCATTGAGAAGATGCAAGCGATGGGATTAAATCCCAACCATATCACCTTCATGTATCTTTTGTCTGCTAGCAACCATGCAATTCTCGTGGATGAAGGCTGAAAATTATTCAATTGCATGATTACATATCATCATCTAATTAAGCTTACCCCAGAGCATTATACTTAGATGGTTCATATTGTTCGCCATGTTGGACGCTTGGATGAATCCCATGAGTTTATAAAAAATATGTTGATTGAACCTAATGTTGGCATGCCTATTTTTTTTTGCATTAAAAAGCACAGGGGCGAGAGTGCGACAGAGAAGCTGAAAAAAGATGAGCAGACCAGGGTCGAGAAGGGTAGACCTTCTAAGGAGGAATACATGGGGACTTCTCAGGAGACAAGGCACAATAAGCTCATATTTTTCAACGGCAACCAGTATACTTTCAACCTAGAAGATCTTCTCTACACTTCTAGATAGGTCCTAGGGAAAGGATGCATGGGGATGACCTATAAGGAATTTTTGGATGATGGGACTACTATTGTGATCAAATTCTTGAAGGATGTGGCTATCAACAGGAGGGATTTTAAACAATAGATGGAACTAGCAGGAAGGATCTGTCATAGGAATTTGGTGCCCTTGAGAGCCTTCTACATTTCCAAAGATGAAAAATTTCTCGTCTATGACTATATGCCTGCTAGCAGCTTATCAACCATTTTGCATGGTATGTATCTTTGTGCTTCACAAGAGTTAGTATTTGATTTCATGTATTTTGCAAGCTTGTTTGGTACCAATCTCCATTTTCCTGTACTTGGTTGCGCTTGCTTTGAGTACTTGATAAACTGCACTGTTTTGTATAGGTTTTAGTTTTGAACATTTGCATTTTCTCAGAAATCTAATATTAAACTTGTTGTTATGTGTAAACTACGTTTTTTTGCACAGGTATCATTTTTTAACATCTGAACGGTCTCAAAATCTTGAGATTGATCTTGTTGTAATTATTAAACTGCATTATTTTATACGGTTTCATTTTTGAACTTCTGCATTGCCACAGAATCCTGATATTGATCTTGTTGTAATCTGAGCTTTTGGGAACATTATTTTGCATGTTTTTTAAATATTTTTTCTTTTAGAATCTCTTTGGCTAAGCTACTACCTTATAACAGTGCCTAGTTCAGTAGTTGTGCCGAAAATTTTCTTTTGAAAGGGATGTGTTACAGAATTGGTTGAATACACTATGATAAGGGTCTAACTATGTTATCCTTATGTGTAGAGTATGTCATCAAAGGCACACAGGATTTGTACATGACCTTATCTACATTCACTTGGAGTTTTGAACCCTGGTTTCTATGACAATACAAGTCCAACCACTTCCCATGGGCTCGATCTATTTTGTATATGATTGGTACTTGTATGTACTTTCTCTATGTATAGTATGTATTGTGTGTCATCAATGGAAAACATCATTTGCACATGGCCTCATTGACATACACTTAACGGTTTTGAACCCTTGTTTCAATGATAATACAAGCCCAATCACCTCCCACTAGCTTGAACTATTTTTTATCTGATTGGTACAGTCTATACCTAGAAACTCGATTTATGGCATCAATACTCATGTTTTGAAATTATAAAGCATAGGGAAAACCCAAGCTATATAAACCATTCAAACTTTCATGCTATTTATTTTTTTTACTTCTCACTCATACATACACATTATGTCATGTAGATCATTTTCAACTTCTTTCCTCCAGCATAGACTCTCTTTTCTATTCATGGTTTTTTTATTTCCTTGTTTTACTCACAAGTTACAAGAGATGTGATGATATGAGGACTTACCTTGAATTGACACTGGAGGTTTTCTATTGAAATTTTTGTGTCTTTGGTCTTGTGCATTGATCTATTTTATAATTTTTCATTGTTTTTTTTCTCTGTCTTTGGTTTTGTGCATTGCTCTATTTTACAATTTTTTTTGTCTTTAGTGTTGTGCAGTACACCATTTTATTTGTTAATTTTTCATTTTTTTTTATACATTTCTATTAGGTAAGTTTTCTATGACAATATCATTTTTTCACCTTTTTTTTTTTAAATTGAATATTTTATTTTTCTCAATGATTCTTGTGCTAATGGTTGCCTAGAGAGATAAATATCATCCTATTAACATAATTGATTAGTTGGTTGGTTTTAGGTTAATTATGTCAACAAGTTGGACCTCCTATTCTCTTTTTGGGGTGTGATGTAGATGTATATGAATAATAAATAGTTAGACCTGCCATGTTAGCTGTGCTGGGATTATTTCTATGACTTTAACATATCCTCCCTCTTCCTCTCTACAAATATTCTTTATCAATCTCCAAATTCCAATATTGCATTGAAATATCTAGCTCTTCGGTTTGTATTGGCTGATTGGCTCTATCATCTTCTTGTAGCTGACCCAAATTTCTTGGTTGGTGTGTGAATTTTTACTTTATGATATTCATGCTAGTGGGGTGTTTGAATATGATAGAGGTTGTGGCCATCCTACTAACACACTAGTTGATTTATTTTGCAATGAATATGCTAACTTTCTTGGCTTCCACTTTCTCTTCTATGGTAATGTCGGTGCCTATGTATGTGAATAATAAATGGTTGTATACTCCATGTTAAGCGTATTGGAATAGTTCTTACCACTTTAAAATCTCATCTTGCCTCTCTAAAAACATTTATGATCAATCTCCAATGCTCCACTGAATTTGTTTGGTTCCAAAGTGTTAATTTGTCAATCTACATTATTTTCTATATTTTTTGTGCTCATTTTTCCAGTTGGATTTGGGGTCACATGTTTCTTGGCCACTTCAGATTCTTTTGTTCAACCCTACTAACAAAATGGTTGATTGGTTGTGAGATGAATATGTTAACACTAATTGGTTGTGATATGAATATGTAAAGTTTCTTGGCCTCCTCCTCAATTCTCTTCAAAATTTATCAACAAATAGAACGTTAATGAGGTGTAGTACAACATTGTTTATCAAATTACAAAATCAGGGAACCTCATGAAACTCAAGAAGCGAAAATTTTGGAAGTGAACTCTACAAATATTCTATACAACTTGCAACCAAGTTATTTTCATGATTACCAGAGTATTTTTTTATGAAAATATTCACTGAGGTGAATTTGCTGTGTAAATTCAATAAGACCATCAAATAACACAGTTCTTGTAGGCCCTGAAGCTTACTAAAAACAATAACCCACCTTGTGAAGGGCAGATACTTATATCACAAATAATGTATTGTACAAAATTAAAATTAAAGTCTTGATGGCAATTAAACATGGTAACTTAGTATTAGAAATTCCAAATAGATTGGTTTCGAACTTCTCTTCCAAATTCTTACAGGTAATATATTTTCGAAGGGTAAATCGGATCATCAAGTTTGAATCATCACCACTTAGGGGCCTACCCCGAAAGGACTTAGTAGCCTACTAAGTAAAGGAAAAAGTTCATATTTTAGTCATAGGGACCAGTCAATTTTCATTTGAAGCCACTTCTAATGTCTTACTAAATCATGTTTTGGTCACACGAGAAACTTAATTTGGAGCCACTCCCTACTGTTGTCTTACTAAATCCAGAGTTAGAATTGGACATTAAATAAAAATTTTGAGAGTGATTTCAAACAAACCAAATTAATGGTAAATTGATTTTAGCTCGAACCAAAATTAAAATGCTAATCAATAAGTGGCCTTTTTTAACACAATGGAACAATCGATCCTAGATTACCTAAATTACTTGATGCATCGAGATGTTTATAATGGAAATTGGTAACTCATTTGGAGACCTAGGGAGAAGAAACTAAGGATGTGGCCAAGACTCGATCCAAAATTTCTAAATGCTGAAAGAATAATTGGCTGAAAAATATGCGATATTGAGTAATCAAAGATATCTTGTACTGTGTAAGCACTTGTTCAAAAAAATTTGCACTAATCAATTTTGGAATACAACACTTGTTCAAAAAAAATTGTACTAATCAGTTTTCAAATACAGTGAAGATATTGAAGATATTGTAAAAGATAGACATCAAGACTACTCCAAAAGATATACATCATATGCTCTATTGTTTTTTCTTTTTAAATGTGAAATGCATGCATGTTTATGTTCTCGTCTTATTTTTAATTAAGCATAGTAAAGTGTACATGTCCTAAACTTTGGCAGGTGAAATTTAAGGTGGGAAGCTTCAACTTGAAAAGCAACCTTTTAACATGGGAGAACTTGTTAGTTCTTTACTATGGGATTTTAGGGATACTCTTGACTCAAAATGGATTGCATTCTCGTTATGTGTTGATGAGGTAACACAAAAGATATTTTCTCATCATGATCTATTTGGAGATAAGCTTCGTATACGCCAATTTAAATTATTACTATTCAATTTAATTATTGGTCATGATATTTATCGAGATGCATTGTGTTGCAAATTGCAGTGATAAAAATAAAATAGATATAATTGAAATTAAGTTAAACTTTTAAAGATATTAATATTTACAAATATAATATTGAATTTTTTTTTTTTGTAAAATCTTAGTGAATATATTTTTATTCCTTTTGTGTTCCTTTGCACCTCTCAAGTTCTAAACAAATTAGATAAAAATATATCACAGAAAAAACTTCCAAAACATAACGGATGTACTACCGCCTACATAAGTCGTAATCCACCGACGTAAAGTGTTGCTTTCCATATTTTTATTAAAGACTATAGAACCCGTGCATCGTGCCATTGCTATTGCAAATTTGTAACAATGACTGCAAATATATTTGTAATAAATAAATGAGGCCTCGTGAATCCATGAAAGCATTGCATTTCTCCGTGAATCCTGCCGGGGAGCGACATGCTTGCAAGTCAATTACATTGGTTGACATTACTGAGCATGCGTGTCACCCTCCATTACTTTAAATTTTGATAGAAACGTCTAACCTAACGACCTCAATAATTTATAAATTAATTTATGTTAATGCCAAATCCATACTAGGAGAATAGTTGGTGGCTTGAACTTTCATGAAATAGCGTTAATTGGATCCGGACGTCATCACGGAGGAACAACATGGCAGCTCTATATGTAATATTGAATAGCATTATAGATTTTGCTGGACGCAGCCCTCCTGCCGAATCTTGGTTTAGGATAAGTTTGCCCTGTCAGTTTTAAAGGTTATTTGGTGATTGGATTATACTTAAAATTGGGATTAGTAAGTGCTCTTGCATATTACCAATATTTGGGACTAGTAAGTGCCGCTGCTTGCCAACTATATTTGGATAATTTCAGTTTTAGTTTATCACACTAATTTCAGTTTTTAAATGATATAACGGAGTGCAACGTTTTCACGCCTAATCCCAATACATACGACAATATTGATAAGCAAGCTTCATCATCCTAAAAAATTAGGATTAGCATCTCTCACACGTGAAGAAGAAAACGATTTTGATTAGGATCTTTGACACATAATGATGCAGATGTTGCAACGTCATATTTCCCAATGCAAAACCAAGATTTATTTATTATGTTTTCATAATATAATTCCCATTTCTTATAAGTTTAGATGGCATGTGAAATTAATGATCATGTTGACATCAATATGCAAAAAGATGGATGCCAAGTTTGGGAAATAATCTTGTTCTAATTCTCTGTGTGATGGAAAATGAGCTTTAAATTTTAGTTCTATTTTTTATATATTTAAGAATTTTAATGTTTAAACATTTATTTAGTAAAGAATAGAAGCTTCAAGTAAATTAAATTAAGATGATCAGTATATGCCTATTATGAAGAAAAAAAGAAGAAAAATGGAAGTTTCTTATGTAAGCATGTGCATGATTTTATAGGAGGACCATGTGTGTTAGCAAGGGGTGACAACACTTGTATCAAAGATAGTAGTATAAACAATGCTTATAGGAATGTTATTGTTATTACAATGAATATTGGAGTAGAAACTGAGATGAAGGACATATCTAGGTAAAGTTGTGTGTATTATAAATGATTCATGATAGCGGTTATAATGTGAGTTACATAATGTAGTTATAGCAAGTTTACAAGTCATGTGTTAATATGATGTTTTGTAGTCCTTGATATGTTTGATGTAATTTCTATCTTAATAATATGGAGTTTATTGTACCTGAATCTGCATAACATGGAAAGGGAATATCATTTTAAGACCCAAATAGACATGCATACCCCATTTTTTATGTGCTCGTAGTGACATGATGTTTTTTGTCTAGTTTATTATCCTTTTTCAAAGAGTACTTTAACACTCTAAAGTGTGTGGCATGCACTATATGGATACAATTGGCTAGATCATATTGGTCGTAGGCTCCATGAGGTGAGATTTTATATTCAATGGGAGTTCGTCAAGAAGTCGGATGAACCATGTACATGAATGACTTTCTATTAGACTAGTGGTTACAACAACCATGCATTCTAGTTCATGATTGTTCCTTTATATGGACATTCATAGTTTAATGATGTCAACATGATTGAGGTATAATGTATAAGCTCCAAGTTCAACCAAAGGTAGACGTTGCTGAAGAGGATGATCTTTTGTATAGTGTTTTCTAAGAGAAGATATAAACGAAATGTTAGAATATGTAGGTGGTACTTATGTTATATGTGTGTGTGACCATTATTTATTATATTGGTCATTATTGGTAGAGTTTTAGAGTGTAATTCCTACTAGTTTGGAGTTTGTTGATATCTATTTGGTTGGTAGATTCTCTCCAACTAATTAGCCTTCTAATTTGTAATGTGGTTGAGATAGTTTCTCAATAAAGTCACTAGGCTCCAAGATAATTCTCTTATCTTGAAAGTATATTTCTATTATATTTGCAACATTGTTGTTGTGAGTTTTGTGTTGTGAGAAAATTTAATTCCAAAACCCTCACATCATAAATTTTCCATAATACCTCCCTGCATCATAAATTTTCCCTAAGACCTCCTATATCATGAAAATCAAACTCATCAAAATCAATAATGTCGGGAAAGTCACACAAGTTCACATCTATATAAATGATCAATATAAAACTTTGTAAGTGTTTTCCAACACTAGAACTCATGATTACCATCATAATTCTTGGAAGAAACACATAGACAAAGTTAGTTTTCCTTGACGATGATCAGTCTCATCTCCTCTGCCTGGTTGAAGTCATTTTTTGGGTGTTGTCCATTGATATAGTTTGTATGCATGTGTTGTGATTTCACTAGGGAAGGGGCTCTCGAGAAAGATAAATCCAATGTTACAGAACAACGAAGAACTGATAAATGTTTAATTAGAAACTAAACATCTAAAATAGTACGAAATGTCTTGCTGCAACTTGCAGTACACAGCATTCAAGATATGTATTTTTCATACTCATTCCTTTAACACTCTACATGAAAAGGACTTAATGAAACTCAAGTTAAATTTGCATAAGGCTCACAAAAATTATATTGTTCAAATGAAATAATAACACAATATAAATGAAAGAAACTATGTCTCGAGATATCTAATCTATCTTGGGCATACAATCTCTTGGTTGACTGAATATCTCAACCACACACCAATCTAGGAAGCAAACTAGTTGGACAAAATCTCTCAACTACATAGACCACAAAAAAAATCCTAAATACTAGAAACAAACTCTTCTACATAGAAAGAATCACAACTAAGACAATTAGGAATTATATTTTCGAAGTCTCCCCCTTAATGACTACTTGTCTTGATCTTAATCAGCAAGATCTACATTTGGTCCAATCTGGAAATTACACCTTGTACCTTGTTCATTTAGACATCATCAAATTGTTGACTTCCATATAGAGGAAAAAGCATCCACCGCAATGCATGGGTACGTAACCACTACACCCAACGGTCTAGTAGGAAGTCCTTCACATACATGGTTCATCCAACTTCTTGATGAGATCTCTTTTTCTTGGTCCTTCACACTTAGAGATTATTCCATCTCACAATTCCCCCCGTTAATCAAACACTCAATTCTATGATTGCATATCAAGCTTAGATACAAGTACATATTCCACCCTCGTACCTACTAAGTGGTTGATTCTACAACTTGATGTCACTAGGGAACACATAAAAAAGTGGTATGCATTCCTCTTTGGGTCTTGCAACCATATGCCCTTTTAATGTACTCCAAGCTTAAGAAGATACTAGGTACATAAAGCATTTCAAATACCACAAAGGAACATTAAAAATAAATATATGACATGTATATTTTATATAATTACAATGTTTGATTCATACTTTATCATGGTCATGAGTCTATTCTACAAACTCAAAAAAACTTGGTTGTCCATCATCCTTCCTCCACCCACTATTTCCTAATGTCATCTTCACTATCAATGTCTTTATCATATCTTATGATAAATAGATATTGCAAATAAATGTTGCGTCTTGTTGGAATAGCCAAGTCTAACACAGGCTCATTCTTATGACAATAGTTGGCCAGAATAAATGTCGCAACAATATAACATTCAAATTTTCAACCAAATTCAAACTAATGACATGATAATATTTTAACACTGAAATCAAATTTAAATTCAAAAGAAACTACTAAAATAGCCCTTCAAAAGCTCAAATTTATCATTCTCTAGCTTCTTACAGAGCTTGTATTATTATACTACAATTCCACAAATTATGTCCTCTTCCTTTCATTATCTCATTCATAATTCTAAAGAACAATCCTAACTCTATCTGAAGTACTATTTTTTTCATTCAAACTAGGTTATACATTATAAATGGTTTATTTAATAGAACGTGCAACTCGGTTACTAGCATCACTCTGATTTGATTGAACATAATCCTTGAAAATAAACTAGCTCAAATGGATGAACTTTATCTTCAAGTTTCACCAAACATCTACCTGCCTTGCCCCATAATTGTTTCCCTTCATTATGTCACGAGGATAACAAAATCGTCCCCTATCGGAGATAAATCAAGATGAGGTATATCACACTATTTTTTGTCGACCTTTGAGGACTGTCCAAAGATTGACCCCAAAAGTACATTTGATGATATCTATATATAAATTCATATACATGGCCAAGTTATACAAGTCCTACTTCTACAAAGGAAGGTGAGTTGTAGAATATATTATTTTTTGTTAACTTAGGAACCCGACACAATTGGTATAGATATTGAACATATGAAATAAACATGGTTTATCACTTGAAAGCACCCAAAATACACAGTAGGTTATGTCATCATGCGCATCAAATCATCCTCAATATGGGCTTTAGAGATCAAATCAAATCTGGTTAGATCAATGTGTAGAGGAATTTTAGCCGATCACTAATCTGAGTCATATTGGAAAGTACACAACCTTATAATTAAAATATTTACAAATACCATCTAAAGACCTTAATCCTGACCTTAAACTTGCATTTTAAATTTGAATCAACGATGTCACTATCAAGGGAAGTAAACTTCACTCAGGAATAAATCATAGACGAAACCCCCTTGTAGTTGACTTCAACTTTGAGCTTATGGGATTTTCATTGCTTTATCTTCACTCCCATTGAATCACCAACTAAATGTGCATTGTGTGCCACATGGTTGAATCCAGCCATAATGAGTGGAACCACTCCTCATGACCTCACCAGTTCGCATCTCTCTACCAGTGATGGTGGTATGCAAGTACTCTCTTCACACAATCCTAAATCCTTTAAATATTTGGAACTCAAACACTTATACTATTTTATATAATCCACACCTTACACTACATTTCACGCTCACTGCTCCAAACTGCAGAACTTGATCAGACCCAAAGTGCACATCTCTACTCAATGATCCATCACAACTCGTTCTTCACAAGGGCACCAAAGAGAAAGAACTTTCGGCAGCTCCACGACTCATAGTGCCCTTATCTCAATATGCAAATTATTTTAATTGTATTTCTCAGTGGCTCTCAGAGGCTTCATAACACCACTCACACCGTAGTTATACCACAATGACTCCTTCATGTAGCTTAAAAATTAACACACTACTACAGAACAAGTATATACTCTATTATTTCCCTAGGCCCAAGAGGGGCCGAGGCCCCAGTCCCAAACAAGCTTTGATACCAAGTTAAATTTGCATAAGGTATAAAAAAATTATATTTTTCATATCAAATAATAATACTATATAAATACAAGAAACTATGTCTCTATATATCTAATCTAACTTGGACATACAATCTGTGAATATCTCAACCACACACACTAATCTACGAAATTAACCAGTAAGAGAGAATTTCTCAATCAACTAGACCTCAAGAAAATCCTAAACACTAGAAACAAAATTTTGTACATAGAAATAATAACAATTAAGACAAGTAAGAATTATATTTTCCAAATACTCATAAGCGAAGGGAGCGAGGAAGTAAAATTAAACAATAAATCACTTGAGACCAGTATGGAAATTAGACGCTATCATTACATAATTCAAAGACATATATGCCTACTTTTAACATTGTTACAATTGAAAATTTTGAGGCATAGTATTCATTGACGTCTCCTCTCTTGCTACTATCGGTAGGTATATATTTCTCATATCTCTATTAATGCGAATTTAATTTTATTCCTGTTCATTTATAGATTTGAACAATATAAAACCTCTTGAATTGCAGGTTGTCGAACATTTTTCCGTTAAAGTGACAAGAGAGGACTTGCATTGGATACATATAAGTAATATAAAAAAATGAGGTTCCATGGGTAATATGTTATTTGTCCTTAGAAAGGACAAGATAAGACACAGGTTCGGAATGTAAAGCATGTGCCACATCATAATAGGGACTAATTTATGCTATTTTTATAAATTAAATGGTGATAAATGTCTACTAAATTTGGTGGATATTTTAGGTAATTATGGTTACAGCTACCAAGCTTTAATATTTTGGGTGTTTATGGGTTTTAGAGGCATAGTTTAGCTTATAGATGAAATGGTCTTTTCCCAACATTTTTTTGAGGTTAATTTTAACCAAAATTCAGTAGCTATTTTTGAAAACTTGAGTTTAAGTTGTTTAATATTTATAATTTTACTGCTCCACGGGTTTTTTAGGGTGTTGAATCTATTTATTCATTCAAAAATATATTTTAAACAATAAAAATCACATTCTAGTTTGAAATTGTTTACCGTGAAAATTTTTGTTTCATATATAAGTTAGACTATGCCAATTTTAGATGGTGCTAAATCCATTTCCACCATAAAAAAACACCATTCAAGCACTCTTATAGTCAGATTTATTGAAAAAAAATAGAATAGCCGTTTTCACTAGAACCAACCATACAAGAAAGAAAACTATTTTTTGTTGTTTTAAATCTATTTATGAATGCATAAATGGATTCAACACACCGAAAAACCCAGGGCAGTCAAATTTTACAAATTAAGCAACTTAAACTCGTGGTTTTAAAAATCTCTCGTGAATTTTGATTAAAATTAATTAGGAAAATGATACTGAAAAAAAAATCATTGATCTCATTAGTTTAAGTTTTTAAAAATATCTTGTGAGTTTTGGTGAAAATTAATTAGAAAAATGTTACTAAAAAAAATCATTGATCTGATTAAAAAATAATGGATTTACATGTATCTGACTATGGAAACATTCATGCCTTAATAGTAAAATTATTTAAATTATTATTATTAATTATAAAACAATCAACATATAATTTAAACACATATATTTAAAAAAATATGAAATAAGGTATTTATCCACACTTTACCATGCCAACTTTTAATTTGTAAATAGACATTATTACCATATTATTGTTCATCATTATCACTTAGCCAAAAAACCATAACTCATTTTATATAAAACTTATTCATATAATAATTTTTTTAATTAATCAATGAAAAAAAATATTCCAAAAAAAATATACCTATCAACCTAACTATCAAATTACCATGATTAAAAATAAAATATTTTATTTCAAAAATCAATATATAAAAAATTAAATAATTTTATATAATTTTATAAATATTTTAAACAAATTAATTTTTATATTATAACATTTTACATTCTTAATTTTTATATTTTTATCCATAGTACGTTTATAGAATCCCCTAATTCTCCATGAATCCCGCGCAGGAGCAACCTAGCATGCGACGAAATCACGTGGACCCAATTTGGCGCATACCGACATGCGCGGGTTTCCCGGCGTGAAGCATGCCTTTACCGATGCCACCGCGCCCCGGAACGAGAGTCGTTGACGCACGTTAAACGGTAACACGAATGAGCTTACGATTGGAGGAATATATGCGTTTAGGTTTGTTTTTTTAATTGTTTAAAGTAGTTGGATAATTGGTCGGTAGTAAATATTAAGTACCATACCAAAGGTTAATTATTAATTTACTATTTTCATCTTGTTTTTATGGGATAACAATAATGTGGTATTTGACATTATGAAAAGAATGATGAAAGGAATGTGGTTTATTGGCTTGCTCTATCGTAGTTAGTAAGCCCTTTTGAAAACTTGTCGAGTAATTGCTCATTATAGATTGAACTTAATACTAAAAATTAAACACAATTTTTGGTAAACAAAATTATTGATATTTGTCAAAGGTTTCATATTTCAATTTAAGGGATGAAGATTTGTTGATTTTTATTTATTGAAGGTTTAGATTGATTTTTGCTATAATATGTTCAGTACAGCTAGCCTTAATGCTTAATGTTCATAGTGTATTATATTTTGTTAACTTGCATTGATTTTCAATAAATGAAAAATTAGATTCATGCTAGGTATATTACATTTAATATGTAAAAGATTATCTTCACATGGCTCTTCACCTACTAATTTTTTAGACTTGAGATTATTCAATTATAATAAGTTCCTCCAATGTGATAAGTTCCTCATTATTACTTCTTATAACATTCATTTATATATCCATTTTACAATAAGATGTGTAATTCTTCTTTATTTTTAAGTTCAAGTTGATCCATAACCTTCTTATACATGGTTATTTTTAATGTAGTTGAACTAGTTAATATATTGAAAATTGTCTATATTTTATATATATTTAAAAAATGTAACATTTAATTTTGGTATACCATTTATATAACAATTAAATGTTCTTTACTTACATATTTAATACATTACTATTATTGCATATTCTAATTTACACAAGAAATGATTTTTTCCTCCAGGCTAATTTTAACCCGAATAGAATAGTTATTTTTTAAAACATGAGTTTTACTTGTTTAATCTACAAAAAAAATTTGAGTTACCCATAAATTTTTCAAAATACTAAATGTATTTACACATTAAAAATATATTTTAAATAACAAAAAAATCACTTTCTTACATTAAAAAAAAATTCTTATTTCAACTATCATTAAACTAAGCCTTAAATATATCTTATTTAACTACTCATAATAATAAAACAGCAAGAAGAATGCCGGAAACTCGAGGATGCAATGCATGCAATCCACCGACGTAAAGTGTTGTTTTTCATATTTTCATGAAGCGTGACAATTGCTAAAGACTATAGAAGGCGTGCATCATAAACAAATCCATTTGTAATAAACAAATGAAGCCTCTTGAATCCATAAGAACAGTGCATTTCTCCGTGAATCCATTTGTAATATTTGCGACTAGTAAGTGCTGCTGCTTACCACCTATATTTGGACAACCTCAGTTTTAGTTTATCACACTAATCTTAGCTTTTAAATAATATAACGGAATGCCATGTTTGCACTCCTAATCCCAATACATACGACAATATTGATAAGCAAGCTTCAAAATTAGGATTAGCATCTCTGATACGTAAAGAAGAAAACGATTTTGATTAGGATCTTTGACACAGAAAGATGAAGATGTTGCAACGTAATATTCCCCAATGCAAAACAAAGATTTATTTATTATGTTTCTATAATATAATTCCCATTTGTTATAAGTTTAGATGACATCTGAAATTGATGATCATGTTGACATGACTGAATGTGCAAAAAGATGGATGCCAAGTTTAGGGAAGTAATCTTGTTCTAATTCTCTCCGGTGTGAAGTGATGCAAAATGAGGTTTATATTTAAATTTTATTTTTGTATATATTTAAGAATTTTGATGTTTAAATAATTATTTAGTGAAAAATAGAAGCTTCAAGTAAAATAAATTAAGATGATTCGTATATGCCTATTATGAGGAAAAAAGAAGAGAAATGGAAGTTTCTTATGTAAGCATGTGCATGATTTTATAGGAGGACTATGTGTGTCAAAGATAGCAAAGATAGAGACAACGTGTGTATTAGAGGAAGGGTTGATAACACTTGTGTCAAAGATAGTAGTATAAACAATGCTTGGAGGAATGTTATGGTTACAATGAATATTGGAGTAGAAACTGAGATGAAAGACATATGTAGGTAAATTTGTGTGTATTAAAGATGACTCATGATAGAGGTTATAATGGGAGTCACATAATGTAGTTATAGCAAGTTTACAAGTCATGTGTTGATATGATGTTTCGTAGTTATTGATATGTTTGATGTACTTTCTATCTTAATAATATCGATTTTGTTGTACCTCAATCTACATAACATGGAAAGGGAATATCGTTTTAATACCCGAATAGGCATGCACACCCCATTTTTTATGTGCTCATAGTGACATGATGCTTTTTGTCTAGTTTATTATCCTTTTTCAAAGAATACTTTAAAAATCTAAAGAGTGTGGCATGCACTATATGGATACACTTGGCTGGACCATATTGGTTATAGGCTCCATGAGGTAAGATTTTATATTCAACGATAGTTCGTCAAGAAGTTGGATGAACCATGTACATGAATAACTTCCTATTAGACTAGTGGTTACAACAACCATGCATTCTAGTGGATGGTTGTTCCTTTAGATGGAGATTCATAATTTAATGATGTCAACATGATTGAGGTATATTGTATAAGTTCCAAGTTCAACCAAAAGTAGATCTTGCTGAAGAGGAGGATCTTTAGCGTAGTGTTTTCTAAGAGAAGATATAGATGGAATGTTAGAATATGTAAGTGGTACTTAGGTTATATGTGTGTGTGATCATTATTGATTATATTAGTCATTATTGGTAGAGTTTTAGAGTGTAATTCCTACTAGTTTGGAGTTTGTTGATATCTAGTTGGTTGATAGATTCTCTCCAATTAATTAACCTTCTAATTTGATATGTGGTTGAGATATTTTCTCAATAAAGTCACTAGGCTCCAAGATAATTCTCTTATCATGAAAGCATATTTCCATTATATTTGCAACATTATTATTGTGATTGTGTTGTGAGAAAATTTCATCCTAAATTTTCCCCAATACCTCCCCGCATCATAAATTTTCCCTACTACCTCCTATATCATAAAAACCAAACTCATCAAAATCAATAACGTTAGGAAGGTCACACAAATCCACATCTATATAAATGCTCAATATAAAACTTTTGAAGTGTTTTCTGACACTAGAACTCATGATTTCCATCATAATTCTTGGAAGAAACACATAGACACAGTTAGTTTTCCTCGATGATGATCAGTCTCATCTCCTCTACCTGGTTGAAGTTATTTTTTGGTGTTGTCAATTGATATAGTTTGTTTGCACGTGTTGTGATTTCATTAGGGAAGGAGCTTTCGGGAAAGATAAATCCAATGTTACAGACCAACGAAGAACTCATCAACGTTTAATTAGAAACTAAACATCTAAAACAGTACAAAATGGCTTGCTGCAACTTTCAGTACACAAAATTCAAGATATGTATTTGTCATACTGATTCCTTTAACACTCTTCATCTGAAGGATTTAATGCAACTCAAGTTAAATTTGCATAAGGCACACAAAAATTATATTGTTCACATGAAATGATAACACAATATAAATGCAAGAAACTATGTATCGATATAGCTAATCTATCTTGGACATACAATCTCTTGGTTGAATGAATATCTCAAACACACACCAATCTAGGAAGCTAACTAGTTGGAGAAAATCTCTCAACTACCTAGACCACAAAACACACCTAAATACTAGAAACAGACTAAGACAATTAGGACTTATATTTTGCAAGTATCGCCTTTAATAACTACCTGTCTCGATCTCAATCAGCAAGATCTACATTTGGTCCAATCAAGAAATTACACCTTTTACCTTGTTCATGGAGACATCATCAAATTGTCGACTTCCATATAGAGGAACAGATATCCACCGCAATGCATGGGTACCTAAACACTACACCCAACGGTCTATTAGGAAGTCCTTCACATACATGGGTAATCCAACTTCTTGATGAAATCTCTTTTACTTGGTCCTTCACACTCAGAGATTATTCCATATCACAATTTCCACACTTAATCAAAGACTCAATTCTATGATTGCATATCAAGCTTTGATACAAGTATATCCTCCACCCTAGTACCTACTGACTAGTTAATTCCACAACTTGATGTCACTAGGGAACACATAACAAAGGGGTATGCATTCCTCTTTGGGTCTTACGACCATATGCCCTTTTAATGTACTCCAAGATTAAGAAGATACTAGGTACATAAAACATTTCAAAGACCACAAAGGAACATTAAAAATAAATATATCACATGCATATTTTCTATAATTACAATGTCTAATTCATACTTTGTCATGGTCATGAGTCTATTCTACAAACTCAAATAAACTTGGTTGTCCATCATCCTTCCTTCAACCACTATTTCCTGATGTCATCTTCACTAGCAATGTCTTTATCATATCTCATGTTAAATAAATATTGCAAATAAATGTTGTGTCTTGTTGGAATAGCCAAGTCTAACACAGACTCATGTTTGTGACAATAATTGGCCAGAGTAAATGTTGCAACAATATAATATGCAAATTTTCAACCAAATTCAAATTAATGTCAGGAAAATATTTTAACACTGAAATCAAATTTAAATTCAAAAGAAACTGGTAAAATAGCCCTTCAAAAACTCAAATTTATCATTCTCTAGCTTCTTACATAGCTTGCATTATTATACTGAAATTCCAAAAATTCTGTCCTCTTCCCTTCATTATCTCATTCATAATTCTAAAGAACAATCCTAACTCTATCTGAACCACCAATTTTTTCATTCAAACTAGGTTATACATGACACATGGTTTATTTAATAGAACCTGGAACTTGGTTACTAGCATGATTTGATTGAACATAATCCTTGAAAATCAACTAGCTTAGATGGATGAACTTTATTTTCTAGTTTCACCAATCATCTACTTGCCTTGCCCGATAGTTTTTTCCTTTCATTATGTCACAAGGATAAAAAAATCATCCCCTGTCGAAGACAATTCAAGAACATGTAGATCACACTATTTTTTGTCGAACTTTGAGAAATGTCCAAATATTGACCACAAAAGAACATTTGATGATATCTATATAGAAATTTATATACATGGCCAAGATATACAAGTCCTACTTCTTCTACAAAGGAAGGTGAGTTGTAGAAAATATGATTTTTTGTTAACTTAGGAACTCAATAAAATTGGTATAGATATCGAACATATGAAATAAAAATGGGTTATCACTTGAAAGCACCAAAAATACATAGTATATTCTGTCATCATGCACATCAAATCAACCTCAGTATGGGCTTTTCAGATCAAAATCAAATCTGGTTAGATCAATGTGTAGAGGAATTTTAGCTGATCACTAATCTGAGTCATATTTGAAAGCACACAACCTTAGTTTTAAAATATTTACAAATACCATCTAAAGACCTTAATCCTGACCTTAAACTTGCATTTCAAATTTGAATCAGCGATGTCACTATCAAGGGAAGTAAACTTCACTCAGGAATCAATCGTAGAAGAAAGTCCCTTGTAGTTGACTTCGACTTTGAGCTTATGGATTTTCATTGCTTTATCTTCACTCCCATGTGAATCACCAACTAAATGTGCAGTGTGCGCCATATGGTTGATTCCAGCCATTATGAGTGGAACCACTCCTCGTGACCTCACCAGTCTGCATCTCTCTACCGGTGATGGTGGCATGCAAGTACTCTCTTCACGCAATCCTTAATCCTTTAAATATTTGGAACGCAAACACTTATACTATTTTATATAATCGACACCTTAGACTACATTTCACGCTCACTGCTCCAAACTGCAGAACTTGATCGGACCAAAACTGCACATCTCTACTCGATGATCCAACACAACTCATTCTTCACAATGGCACCAAAGAACAAGCACCGTAGGCAACTCTATGACTCATAGTGCCCTTATCTCAGTACGCAAATTATTCTAATTATATTTCTCAGTGTCTCTCAGAGGCTTCATGACACCACTCACAACCTAGTTATACCACAATAAGTCCTTCATGTAGCTTAAAAATTAACACACTACTACAAAACAAGTATATACTCTATTATTTCCCTCAGCCCTAGAGAGGCCAAGGCCCCAGTCCCAAACAAGCTCTGATACCAAGTTAAATTCACATAAGGTATACAAAATTATATTGTTCATATCAAATAATAATACTATATAAATACAAGAAATTATCTCTCAATATATCTAGTATAAATTGGACATACAAACTCTTGCTTGAGTGATTATCTCAACCACACACTAATCTATGAAATTAACTTGTTGGAGAGAATCTCTCAACCAAATAGACCTCAAGAAACTCCTAAACACTAGAAACAAACTCCCCTCTTATACATAGAAAGCATATCAATTAAAACAAATAAAAATTATATTTTCCAAGTACTCAGAGACGAAAAAAGGGAGCGAGGAAATGTAATTGAGCAATAAATCACTTCAGACCAATATGTAGATTAGACCCATCATTACATAATTCAAAGACATATATGCCTACTTTTAACATTGTTACAATTGAAAATTTTGAAGCATAGTAGTCATTGACGTCTCCTCTCTTGCTACTATCGCCACGTATATATTTCTCATATCTCTCTCACTACGAATTTGATTATATTCCTTTTCATTACAGATTTGAACAATATAAAACCTCGTGTATTGCAGGTTGTCAAACGTTTTTCCGTTAAAGTGATAAGAGAGGACTTGCATTGAATACATATAAGTAACATCAAAAAATGAGGTTGCGTGGGTAACATGTTATTTGTCCTTAGAAAAAGACAAGACAAATACAAGACAAGACAGGCGTGGTTCGGAATGCAAAGCATGTGCCACATCATAATAGGGACTAATTTATGTTATTTATATAAATTAAATGGTGATACATGCCTATTACATTTGGTAGATATTTTAGGTAATCATGGTTGTAGTTATCAAGCTTCAATATTTTGGGTGGTTATGGGTTTTATATGCGTAGTTTAGTTTATAGATGAAATGGTCTTTTCACAACATTTTTTAGGTTAATTTTAACCAAAATCCAACAGCTATTTTTAAAAACTTGAGTCTAAGTTATTTAATATTTATAATTTGAGTGCTCCATGGGTTTTTCAAGGTGTTGAGTCCATTTATTTATTCAAAAATGTATTTTAAATAACAAAAGATCACATTCTAGATTGAAATTGTATTGTCGGATTATGGTGAGAAATGTTATTTCATTATAAGTTATACTATGCCAATTTTAGATAGTGCGAATCCATTTTCGCCATAAAAAAAACCATTCAAGCACTCCTATAGTCAGATTTATAGCCTTTTTCACTGGAACCAACCATACAATTTCAAGTAAGATTGCTATTTTTTGTTGTTCAAAATCCATTTTTGAATGCATAAATGGATTCAACACCCTAAAAAACCCCAGGGGCAGTCAAATTTTAGAAATTAAAACCTTAAACTCAAGTTTTTAAAAATCTCATGAATTTTGGTTAAAACTAATTAGAAAAATGATACTAAAAAAAATAGTTTAAGTTTCATTGATCTGATTAGTTTAAGTTTTTAAAAATCTCTAGTGAATTTTGGTTCAAATTAAGCAACTTAAACTCGAGTTTTTAAAAATCTCTCGTGAATTTCCGTTAAAATTAATTAGAAAAATGATACTGAAAAAAATCATTGATCTAATTACTTTAAGTTTTTAAAAATCTCTAGTGAATTTTGGTTAAAATTAATTAGAAAAAGAATACTAAAAAATTTATTAATCTGATTAAAAAAATAGTTTATTTATCATTGATATGATTAAAAAAATAGTCAGATTTAGGTGATTTTTGATAGGGAAATTGATTATTTGTGTGAAAATGTAAAATATAATTATACACTTCTATTCTGGAAATCATAATACACAGGTTTTAGAAGTTCGCAACAACATTATGTATTTGATTATAGAAAAATTCATGCCTTAATAGCAAAACTATTTAAATTATAATTTTATTTTAAATTATATTATTAATTATAAAAACAATTAACATATAATTTAGACACACATATTTTAAAAAATATGAAATAAGGTATTTACCGACACTTTAACATGCCAATTTTTAATTTGTATGTAGACATTGTTACCATATTATGGTTCATCATTACCATTTGGCCAAAAAACCATAACTCATTTTATATGAAACTTACTCATATGATAATTTTTTTAATTAATCAATTTAACTTAAAGTGAAAAAAAATATTCCAAAATAAATATATCTATCAATATAACTATCAAAATACCATAATTAAAAATAAAATATTTTATCTTAAAAATCAATATAAAAAAATGCATAATTTAATATAATTTTATAAATATTTTAAACAAATTATTTTTTATATTCTAACATTTTGAAGATTCCCAAAAATATAAAAATAAATCAACTACTTTAAACAATATCATTTGTCTTATTTAAAACATTTTTCCTTCTTTAAAATATATTACAAATTAAAGAATATTTTCGAAATTCCTTGATTAAAAAAAAGTAAATATCATTGAATAATATTGTCTGTCTTATTTCTAATTTTTTCCCTTCTCCACAATATTTTCAAAAATTCTTTTAAATAAATAATATATCACGAGGAAGCAGAGTTTAAGCCCTTCATGTTTTTATTCATAGTAGGTTTATAGAATCCCCTAAATGTCCATGAATCCCGCGCGGGGAGCAACCTAGCATGCGACGAAATCACGTGGACTCACTTTGGCGCATTCCCACATGCGCGGGTTTCCCGGCGTGAAGCATGCCTTTAACTATGCCACCGTACCCCGGAACGAGAGTCGTTGACGCACGTTACATGGTAACACGAATGAGCTTACGGTAGGAGGAATATATGCGTTTAGGTTTGTCTTTTTAATTGTTTGAAGTAGTTGGATATTTGGTCGGTAGTAAATATTAAGTACCATACCAAAGGTTAATTATTAATTTACTCTTTTCATCTTGTATTTACGGGATAACAATAATGTGGTATTTAACATTATGAAAAGAATGATGAAAGGAATGTGGTATATTGGCTTGCTCTATCGTAGTTAGTAAGCCCTTTGAAAACTTGTCTGAGTAAAATTTTATGGACAATTTTGCCCATTATCAACTAAAATTAATAGTAAAAATTAAACACAATTTTTTATAAACAAAATCATTAATATTTGTGAAAGGTTTTTTATTTTAATTTAAGTTGGATGAAGATTTATTGATTTTCTTATTTATTGAAGGTTTAGATTGATTTGGAAGGGAATATGTTGAGCATATGCTTAGTCTTAATGCTTATTAATGATTATTGTGTACTATAGAGTTTGTTAGCTTGCATTGATTTTCAATAAATTTAAAAAATTAGATTCATGCCATGTGGCTCTCTGCATACCAATTTCCTAAAGATTTGAGATTATTCCAATTGTAATAAGTTCTTCCATGATAAGTTTCTCATTATTATATATAAGATTCATTTATATATAAGAAAATTTTATCTAGAAAAATGGTTTATTACATTTCATATGTTAAAAAAATTATATTCACGTGGCTCTCCACTACCAATTTCTTAGAGATTTGAGATTGTTTCATTTATAATAAGTTCCTCCAATGTGATAAGTCCTCATTATTATTTATAACATTCATTTATATATCCATTTTACAATAAGATGTGTAATTCTTTTTTATCTTAAGTTAAAGTTGACTCGTAACCTTTTTATACATGGTTAACCACGTAAATGTGTGCATTAGTTAGACATTCTTGGCATTGCAATAT
The DNA here is from genome assembly GCA_034641835.2 of Pinus albicaulis. Classification (NCBI taxonomy): domain Eukaryota; kingdom Viridiplantae; phylum Streptophyta; class Pinopsida; order Pinales; family Pinaceae; genus Pinus; species Pinus albicaulis. The sequence continues at coordinate 1,308,387,684 of CM076582.1, forward strand.
TTTTTTGGTTATATTTATGAAGCCTTCCACTATATCAACCACACTAATATTTTTAATGTAATTATACTAGTTAATATATTAAATATTGTCTATATTTAATATATACTAAAAAAATTTATCATTTAATTTTAGTATATTACATTTATATAACAATTAAATATTCTTTACTTACATATCTAATACACTATTATTATTAAATATAAACATATTTTAATTTATAGAAGAAATGACTTTTTTCTCGTTCTAATCTTAATCAAAATGAGATAATTATTTTAGAAAAGAAAATTTTAGTTGTTTAATATATAAGATTTGAGATACTTATTTTAGTTGTTTAGTTGTTTATACTTATTTTTGAAAGTGTTGAATCTAGTTATATATTAAAAAAAAAAGGTTCAAAAGATAAAATAAAACCACTTTCTTATTTAAAAAATAAAATAAAATAAACAAACTAACTAGAACTTTCTTACTTGAAATAATTTTGAAATAATTTAAACTAAACCTTAAATATATCTTATTTACCTACTCATTATAATAAAACAGAAACAACAAGAAGAATGCGGGTAACTCGAGGATATGCAATCCACCGACGTAAAGTGTTGTTTTTCATATTTTCATGAAGCGTGACAATTGCTAACGACTATAGAAGGCGTGCATCATGCGATTGATACTGCAATAATAACTGCAATCCATTTGTAATAAACAAATGAAGCCACCTGAAACCATAAGAACAGTGCATTTCTCCGTGAATCCCGCCCGGGAACGACATGGGTTGCCATTAGTGGGCATGCGTGTCTCATGCTTACTTTAAATTTTGATAGAAACGTGCAACCTAATCACCTCAATAATTTATAAATTAATTTGTGTTTTATGCCAAATCCATTATCGGAAAATGGTTGGTATCGTGGACTTTTCATGAAGTAACGTTAATTGGATCTAAGACGTCATCAGTCGCGAAAAAAATGGCAGCTCAATATGAATAGCATTATAGATTTTGCAGAACGCAACTGTACCACCAACTATCAATTCGGATAAGTTTGAGGGATCGAATTTAAAGATTAGTATCAGTTTTGGATAAGTTTGAGGTATCGACTTCAATCATTATTTAGTGATTAGATTATACTTATGTTGGGATTAGTAAGTGCTGTGGCATACCACCTTATTTGGATAAGCTTTATCTTAGTTTGTTATAATAATTTGATTTTTTAAATGATATAACTGAATGCTATGTTTGCACGCCCTAATCCTAGTGCATTCACAAAATTGACAAGTAAGCTTCCTCATTCTAAAAGTTAGGATTAGCATCTGACACACGTAAAGATGCGAACGATTGATGATGCAACGTAGTTTTTCTCAATGCAAATCAAAGATTTACGGATAGTGTTTTTATTAATATATTATCTTATTTATTATTTACGAGGGTGAATTGAAATTTATTGAGTTTTTATTGAGGTGAGAGTTCATTCTACAGTTTAGTATAAGAAGTGTGTAAGTTTATTTTGATGCTTATTTTATAAAATAAAAATAAAATTTAAAAATTATGTTCCAAATAGAAAAACAATGTAAGTTATAATAATAATAAAAAATATGTTGTAAAATAATTAGAAGTAAAAGAAATATTTGAGTAAGATATTTAAATCTTATAATTTGGTTATTGTTAAAATATTTTAATATCAATTAATATTAACATATACTTAAAAATATAATAAAAAACTATTTTAATTTACGTCATAAAATGTCTCTATGTACATGTTATGTAAAATATTTTAATGTGAATTGAGTATATATTATACATAATTTTAAAAAAATTATGTATATAGCATGAAAAAATTAATTTTTATGGTTAAAATATTTATTTGATTCTATATATAATCTATTCAGCATTAAAAAATACAATTTAAATAATGAAAAATATGACATCTCATTTTACACTCTAAAGAAGTTTGCATATGAAAAAATTTCATCCTTCTCTGCTCATGGTACTATTTAAGATGGATCTATGCTTGTGGATACGAAATTGAGAGAGATATTTTTCATGTCTTTTTCTTCCCAGTATGATGGCCAATGACATTCATACTTTTAAGCCTACTGTAAGTTTAACAGCTTTAATATTTACCTCGTGTGAATCATCTACTTAACTATTGCATTTGTTTAGCTCATGTTGCCATAAATTTTTGTATCTTAGAATTACAAAAAATGTGGCCATATGTAACAAACTACTACAAGAATGTTACTTTTAAGACAATTTTTTAAGATAAAAGAAATATTGTCTTAAAAAGTCACTTTTAGGGCACCCAAAATACTGAAGTTTAATAACTGTAAACAAGATTCATAAATCTTTGCCGGATTTTTTCAAAACATCTGTTGGATTCTCGATCATTCTGTTACTTTGTTAGACCACGACTTTTATTTTAGTTTAATATCAATTGTATTGTCTTAAGACCAAAACAATTTGAGACAAAAATGTTTTAAGACATCTTTATATTTAAGACAAAAACAATTTGAGGCAAAAATATTTTAAGGTAAAACATTATATTTAAGACAAAAACAACTTGAGACAAAAATATTTTAAGACAAGACTTTATATTTAAGACAAAAACACAATTTAAGAAAAATGTATTTTAAGATAAAATTTTATATTTAAGACAAAAACATTTTGAGACAAAAATATTTTAAAACAAAAACTTTATATTTAAGAAAATAGTAGCTTAAGACAATGGAAAAATTAAAACTAAACCCATTTGAGACAGTTAACAATTAAGATAAAACCATATCAATTTAAGAAAATACCATCTAACACCCACAAAATTGACTTTGACACTGCCCCTTAAGTCGGCAAGCTTGTAGGCCACTAGTGTCTCGCACCTATACCGAAGATTCTATTTCATTTACCCATAACCGAATTTCCTTTACATTCTGATTGTCCTTTCTATCTCTCTTGATAGGATTAGAGACAATTTGTCCATCTGTGTCGATACTATTAGAGAAAACTTGTTTATCGTTGCAATTGAGAATTTTCCACAAAGATTTCATGAGTGGATACAAGATAATTATATTTTTTATTTTGAAAATAGTTATTCAAACCACATGAAATTTAATAATATCAATTTTTTTTATTATATTTTTCATTTTTAATTAATCCTTTTAATTAAATATAAAATTTGAATATGGTAATTATATTAATATTTTAAATAGTTAAAAAATTGGAATATAACATTTCGAAAAATTAGAATATTTTAAACTAATTTTTAAGTATTTAATTTAATGTATATTTATTTGAAAATTACATTAAAATTACATAAAAGTAATAAATTAAAAATAATTTGATCTCAAAACTATCTCACCAGAATTTACACTTTCAATCTCATGCTTTTACATAACACTTCATAACAAGGTGATTGTCAATTGAGTTACACTCCATGAGCTAATTTATTTTTTTTAATATGTGAAAAAATTAAAATTACTTCAACTAAAACTTTGATATAAATTTGCAAGAAATTAGATACAATATAACCTATAAAAATAATTCTTTTCTCTCCAAAAAAATATACTAATCCATCAATATATGCATTTTAAACCTTCATTTTTTCTTTCTAAAGATGTTGAAATGGCACCTGAAGGGGGCTTCTCATTTAATTTTACCTTAACTAAATTGAAAGATAAATTGATTACTTGTATTAGTTAACTAAGTCAGAATGACATAGTTAGTGAAATTAGAGTTGAGGGTCTGCTAGGATGCATGTGAAGTTATCCCATGATTTAAGGGGGATTAGTTACTGTTATTTGTGAGTTGTAACTAGTTAACTCAATTAATTGAGTTATTATCAGTTTAACTAGTTCTAAATGAGAGATGAGATAGTGATAAGTCTAGTGGATTAAATCCAATTTAATTAATAAGTAGTGATCAATCAGTTAAATCATAATTCTTTATAAATAGTTGTTGCATGTCAATTATAAGGAAGTCTTATTTGAGACATAGGTTAAAAGGATGATAACTATCGGTTATATAATTAGAAAATTTTACAGGTCAATTATAGAGTCATGTGGAGGCCAAGGATGTGTTGCGCAATTAATTCAAGGGAATTTCCTATTTAATAGGGTGAAAATTCCTCAAAGAATGCATGAGTAAGGTATGCTGAGAAAAGACTGAGAATTGATTAATTAATAGACCGATTTTTCCTAGATCAGAGTGAGACAGTCAGAAGAGTGGAAGAATTGATCTAAGAGAGAAAGAATCATATTGTTTCATGGTATTGAATTTATACAATATACATATAGTAGGGTTTTAGGTAATGCGATTTCCCCATATATATGTTGTCTTGTGTGATTTATTGTCTCTTTCTTGTACTTGTTATGTGATTTTGCGATCGTGTTTTGTTTCAACAAATTGTAGAAGGATTCAATATGTTTTTTTAGTACATTACAATATTAGATTGAATCCCATGGTTATATTTTCTACATGGTATCAGAGCGTCAGGAATCACAATAAGAAGAGAAGAACAATGTTTTTTCTAATCAAGTTCGAATTTGCAGATTCATTCTTCACGATCCAACAACAGATCAAGATGCCTTTCAATGGCTTAAGACTCGAATATACGCTCGAGGGAAATTTGAATTACATAGCATGGAAGGAAAAGATGGAGGCAGTGCTTTAGGGCAACATACTGAAGGCTCTCATTGATATTGATATCCCTCAGCCCACAACAACAGATGCTCAACTTCATGATGCATGGAAGAAGAATGTAGCAAACGTGAGAAGGATCTTATTAAAGGGAGTTAGAGATCATATTGTATCGAGTATCCATGGGAAGGAGACTCCATATGCTATGTGGAATGCCTTGACATAACTATATTAGAATAAAAATGACCATAGGAAGCTGGCACTAAAATACAAGCTAAGGATGATCAAAATGGAGAAGGGTGACATGATGAAAAAATACTTGACAAAGTTCACTCAATGTCGAGATGAGCTTGAAAGTGCTGGCATAATTTTTTCCTCTGATGATTTGGTGAGCCTAGCTCTTCTAGACCTTACCAACAATTGACATATGTTGGGTGTAGTATAGGGAATATTAATAGAACAACATTTAATTGTCAATCCGGGAGTTTGTGAACTTCGATGTGAAGCACTGGAAATGCCAGGGAGAGCCCCCAAAAACTTGCAAATAAAAATATAGTCTAACTTGTGCATAAATTTCAACAAATTAAATCAAATTGAATCTCACACTTCAAAGGAAGCTTGAGAAAACACCAATCCTGGCAATTGAAAATAATCTTCGATTAAAAATTCGAAAAATAAAAGGCAAACATGAACTATTATCAATTGCAAAAGGAAATCCTAGTTATCGACAAACAGAAGGTAAATTCTAACTATTGTGTGACTAGAAACCAAGTAAATCCTGAAAAACAATGAAAAGGAGGAGTTTAAATGTTGAAAGGGATTCAAGATCAATTCACACCATTATCTATGTAAATAAAAACTTTAATTCTCACTAATTTTGTCTAGTTTGCCTCTATGTAACAAAATCATTTAAGAATTAAAATACATTCACTATGTGGATAAGGCCGAAACAAAAATCACTCTCACTCTTAAATGCCTTGCAAATACATTGGACCACGATTATAAATTACCAAATAATAGAAATATGAGACCTCTGTTATTATTATACTGATGAGTATGAGTATGCAACTTAAGAGTTGTTTCGAATTCAATTTATTCGTGCATCCATATATGTTTACCTCATATCACAATATTTATAATTAAAATGAGTTCGAAAATAGACAGAACATTCATAAAATGAGGTTGAGAAAACAGAGTATCGAGGAATCAAAATGTCGACTAGCATAATCAAGAATTCGACATGGAATCGATAAAGCATTTGGTATATAATTCCATCACCAATCACATAGTAAATGATAAACTAAATACATCACTTAGAAGTTAGAATCTAAAATAATCCTAAACAATTCAGAGTGGTGTCGAGCTGGTCTGGTGGCCAACCTAGCCATCTTGCACCCTCTGATAGCGATTTAGTTTACACAGAGATTATAATCATAAAATGCATAAATTAACTAAACATAAAATATTTTAAAATGCTTTGATTAATCTTGAAATCTTACTCTCTACATGGTGCAGGAAAATATCAGACTCCAGCAACAGAGGGAACCATCTGTTGGTTAACTCTGCATGATGCTACATTGGAACCATCTCCTCTACTTCCCTTTGCTCTATTAAATCGACCTATCTGTTTGTCAAACTACAGTTCTATAATATAATACCTTATCTGTCTCCTTGAAATACAAGATCTTCAAATTTATAATAACAATGTTTCCTAATTCTGGATTGAAGGTTAAACAATGCATGGAATTTATAATTATGAACTGATTTCTGGACAAAATAGGGAGTTTGTGTATTTGAATGGATTCCATCAATCCGTGGTTCTAAATAAACACAAAACCGATATTGAATATCGAATCCTCTCCATTGTGTCCATGATCATATTACGCTGCTATTCGTAGTTTCTAGAAATAGTTGGACCGAATGCTTTGATGCCACTTGTATTCGATGTAATATAATGCTCACATGTGTTTGCCTCATCCTTTTGCACCGTTGATGAATATGGAAATGATCTCGTGATTCAATGTGAAGAATTTGCCAAAAATTTCTTATAAAAAATTGTTCATCGTTGTCAACATCAATACTGACCATGTACCAAACATACTTTGAATTTTTCTCTGTGCGTTGTCTCAAAGGCCTCGGTGCGATTAAGGGGACACATCACAATATTGAACCTCTGTTATTCAAAACCAATATTCTTTCTTTCCATCATGACAACTCGATGTATTATAATCATGGAAGTAAGAACAAGAATCATGCTTCTGGAATCAGAATTATACTGTTGGAACATGAACTTGATGCGTGGCAGAGGAAATCTTGAATAATGCGGGAAGCCCATGGTAAGCTGGTGTAGGAACCCCAATTGTAAAATAACCTGCTGCATAATATAGGAAGGTGAATGCAAGATCAAGGCTTGTTGGCCTATGCATATAATAAAATCAACTGATTTAAACCTACAAAAATACAAACTATTACTAATGATGCTTTTAATATTTAAATATCGTTAAAAGAAGGGAGTATCAAATACTTACTCTATTATCTTCAAGAATGCACAAAAATACAACAATAACTATTCAAGCTAAACAAAATCATGAGGGATTTTGAGTAAAAGGTGATATAAAGCAAGGAAAAACAGAGGCGTAACATCCCCCCATGCTGACCTTCTTGCATGTCATCATGCAAGAAAATAAATTGTTGTATTTTCACTCCCTTGTAGAAAAACAAGATTAAAAAATTTATGCACACTTGTAATAATGTTCTTGCAATTCTGTGTGATCAATATTTCCTTCACTAAATAGAGCTTGTTCCAAAAATAGAGTGTCTGTTGGACTCTTTGTTTATTTAGGCTGATTTCAAGAAAATATAATGCAAGGGCTACCATAGGAATACCAAATTGCAAGGATAATGTTATTACTTGAATAAAATAGCCAACTATATATAATTATTTCAGTAATAGTCACATTCAAATGAACTTTGTCGACGCGTTTCAAACCAACCAGTGTGGTTCATCGACAAAGTTCATTTGAATGTTATTATTACCGAAATAATTCTATACAATTTCAAGATGGATCACACAAGCCAAAATTCGAAAAAAAATAGCCTACTATTAAAATTTATACAAACATCTCATGGGCATCCTTGATCAAAAGTTTCATTTTAATATCCTCATTTTAAATATGAGTGACATGATTTGAAAGCCATGGTTTTAAAATTAATACCTTCCCACAGTGACCATATTACCATTATCCACATATAGTTGAAGCTCCTCTTTTCTAGGCCAAGTGAATTACCCGCACTAAGGGTCCCACGTCCATAGAAACAAATTATTCCAAAAGGATAGAACTACAAAGTATAAAACCAGAAGGATCTTAAAGCCATTCTCAAAGAGATATGATAATGAATTCATGGAAAGAAAAAAACAACCAAGCAAATCATAGTGTAAAATTAACTTTAATACCATAGGCATAGCACTGCTTCCAACAGGTGTCAATAGCCTCGACAGGGATGCCTTTTAACCCCATGAAATTCTTGTGTCCCATCTATTAAATATAGATTCAGATTCATGTGAAGAAAAAACGCATTTGTTTTGAAATTAATTGAAGGCCACTATCCTGGCTTTGTAACAAGCTAACAACAGTTCCATTCACAATAAATAACAAGAAAGAACAAGTCAACTCATGATGAGACCTCTTGTCTTCCAGATTTTCAATTGAAAGCCATTACCCTTGCTTGGAGATTAGTAGCAGTAATGTCGTACTCGTTAGGACCCATTGTCATGGTAGTTCGGCTCATAATGAGACCTCCTATCCATCAATGAGTTTATCTTATGAAAAACTATGATTATAATCAACCTTAAATAGGTTAGTTAATAGGTGGGGAGCTGATTCTGCTCCTTAAGAGCATGGGATGGTGTGAAATTTTTTTAATTACTAATCTTTACTGGTTGGTTATTCTACCCCGAAGACTCGTTTTAAATAAAACATCTTAGATAATGACTAAACAATTCCTCAAATTGATCATGCCAGGGATCTTGTGAAATCTTGTTATAGTTTTGTAGGCCTAGTCCACCATAGGAGGATTCTCATCAATACCTTCGAATATGAACTTGAAAAGGTTTCGTGGATGATAGTTATTGGTCAATAATAAAAGTCACTATATAAATTATGAGGCATTAAGAGTGAATTTCTTCTAAAAAATCTTACCACGAGAGTGCATAATAATCGAAATTTCAAAAGTTGTTCTTTAGGGAATCATAGTTTCAAGGGTGATGCCATATAATTTTATTTCAGATGGCATCTTTATTCATTACCCTACCCTATTTTAAAGAGAGGAATATCACCTTTAAATGTAGGTGTACTTCTATTGTATCCATGTGCATAAAAGAATGCTAAATATACTCACACTTAGTTTTAAAGAATAAAATTCGATACATACCAAAGTGTGAGAAACCAGTTTCTTTAATTGACATGGTACCAAGAGTGGCCGAATGATGAGGGAATGATGTGTGTTGATTATTGTTTGAAACCAAGATTCGATGATATCCACATATTTATGATTTTCCAACTCATACAAATATTCCACAACTTGATGAACACTCTCTTGGAGGAATACTGAATCAGGTGAAAGACAGAAGAAAAATATCTTAAGTTCAGGCTCAAGTATCCTCTTTTCAAATTGACAAGAATGGTTGAGAAAGATTCTAGGGTTTTGAGATTCAACAAAAAATTTAGAATAGGTTCCAATTATAGATTTCTCCTTTAATGGTCTTTGATTCAAGGCTTATTCTCGAGATAAAGGTTCTATGGTAATGGGGGGAGTTTCCAAATTCACTCCCTTCCCGAATATGGAAGATGTAACATTTAATTCAATAGGGGAATCAATAGGAGTGTTTCTAATTGTTTTGCAACCTGCTGGTTTAGATTGGGGGGCTATGGTTTGGGCTAAGACTAAGACTAGGCTTAGGATCTGAATGAGGGCTAGGTTTAGGGTTTGAATGAGGGCTAGGTTTACAGTTTGAATTAAGATTTTGACTAGGGTTAGGTCTAGGTTTTAATTAATTCTTTGACTATGGTTAGGATTAGGGATAAGGTATGGGAAAGGACAAGGATTAGGGTATGGATTAGGACAAGGGGTAGGGTGTGGATTAGGGTAATATTGCAAGGGTAATTGGGACCATGTAGGAGAATTAATTGATAGTGCATTGAACGCAAGTTGTGATTTTTGTTTTTGATTCTACATAAAATACTTCTCTAGAGGAAAAGATCCAAACCATTCTTGAGGACAAGGGGATATTTGACTCAAAGAATAATGCCACGGAGAGGGTCACTATGGCCATGAATTATAGTATTCAATTGGATGAGGATTAAAATTTTCCATGAAATTGCAGGATTATAAACATGTTGAGGAACCTGCTCAGAAGAATAAACATTTTTTCAAGTATTGAATGATGATAAGTTTTGATTTATACCTGGAAATTGATTCAATTCCTTACTTGATTTCCTGAGTACATTTAGTAATCCTGGTATTGATGGGAAATGTTCAGTTGAATGATTCTCCTCACAAATTCTGAAAACTCTCAGGCTACTAAGTGGACACCTTCCAAGGAAGTGCTTCTTCATACAGCTGGCACAAAATATTAATAGTTGTTCTTCATCCTTATCCCGTTATTCATGTAAATCATCCAACTTTGAAATAAAATATTTAATAATATTATCATTATGTTCAAGTAAAATATTAGACTCTGCACTTATGAGTTCTTCATTGGATGATTTTTATATGTCGCGGCAACATCAAAACTCATTGAATGATACCTCCAAATACTATTTTACTATTCTTAATAAGACAACTGGTACATTCGTCAGGATAAGAATACGTATGTTATGTAGGGGGGGCGAGGGGGAGGGGTTCCTACATCACCAAAGAAAATTAAAAACCTTAAAATAAACAAGATGTGCACAGAATAAATAAATTCAAAGAACATAAATTTTCAAGAGAAACTAGGTGAAAAACAAACCAAATGCAATAGGTCACCAAGGTTAATCTCCTGAACGCCTCCCCGACAACAACGCAAAAATTTTGGGCATTGCGTAGGGAATATTAATAGACCAACATTTAATTATCAATATGGGAGTTCGTGAACTTCTAGGTGAAACACTGGAAATGCCAGAGAGAGCCCCAAAAAACCTGCAAATAAAAATATAGGCCAACTTGTGCATCAATATCAAAAAATTAAATCAAATTGAATCCTGCACTTAAAAGAAAACTTGAGAAAACACCAATACTGACAATTGAAAACAAGATTCAATCAAGAATTCAAAAAATAAAAGGAAAACCTTAACTATTAGCAATTGCGAAAGGAAATCCTTGTTATAGACAAACATAATGTAAATGTTGAAAGGGATTCAAGATCAATTCACACCATTCTCTTTGTAAATCAAGCTTTAATTCTCACGAATTCTGTCTAGTTCGCCTATATGTAACAAATCCTTTAAGAATTAAAATACATTCACTATGTGGATAAGGTCAAAACATAAATCACTCTCACTCTCAAATGCGTTGAAAATACATTGGACCATGATTATAAATGACCAAATAATATAAATATTATACCTATGTTCTTAATATACTAACGAGTATCAGTATGCGACTTCAGATTTGTTTAGAATTCAACTTATTCATGCATACACATATGTTTACCTCATATCACAATAGTTATAGTTAAAATGAGTTCGAAAGATAGGAGTGATTTTTTTATTTCTAGAACACGATGTCACAAGTTCCCATCATTGATTTACGCAATCAAAACTTGTAGAGGAAGAAATAAAGCATCTGGAATCTGAACAACTCATTTACCCTGTGTGCCATGATTGAATTTGAACATACACAAAACATTCATAACATGAGGTTGAGAAAAAAGAGTATCAAGGAATCAACATTTCGACCACCATAATCAACCATTCGACATGCAATTGATAAATCATTTGGTACAAAAATCCATCACCAATCACATAGTAAATGATAAATTAAATACATAACTCAATAAGTCAGGATCTAAATTAATCCTGAACAGTTCAGAGTGGTGTCAAGTTGGTATAGCGTCCAACCCAACCAGCTCGCACCCTTTATTAACGATTTAGTTTACATAGAGAGTATAATCATAAAATGCATAAAATAACTAAACATAAAATATCTAAAAACACTTTGATTAATCTTGAAATCTTAGTATTTATGTGGTGTAGGAAAATATCAGACTCCAGTAAAAGAGGGATGGATCTACGGGTTAACACCACGTGATGATACATTAGTATTGTCTCCTATCCTTCCCTTAGATCTATGAAATCAATCTCTCTATTTTTCAAACTACAATTCTCTAATCTAATATCCTATATGTCTCCCTGAAATACAAGATATTCAGATTTATGATAGCAATGTTTCCTAATTCTGGATCAAAGGTTAAAAAACATGTACAGTTTAGAATTGTGAACTGATTTATGGAAAAAATGGCGATTCTATGTATCAATTTAGAATCAGAACAATGACCGCGAAAGTCGATTCCGAGGAGGAGTGGTCAACCATCGTCGTGGCTCTGTCTTCTCTTTCTTTTTTTCCCCACGTGGTCTATTTATTTTTCTTGGAATCTTATTTATCAAATTCGGGGAATTTGATAAATAAATATCATTTGAAAGCCATTGAAATTTTAAATATATCTTTTGCACTACCCAACCTTATAACCGATGGTTATAACTTTCAATACTTTATATTATATCTCCCAACTCATGCCACATAACCGGATTACTTTTAATAAAACAAATTATTCTTTGTATTACACCGCCATACCTTAGTTAAAAAGGTTCCAATTAATATAATTTACAATCGGGGTCTGAAGACCGACGTGGCACATACGATGTATTCGTACCTTCGTTAATCTTTATTTATCCGACGACTGTTATCGCGTAGCCCGATCCAACATATATCGCTTGATCAACATGTGCAAACGATAATGCGCGATGGCGCGTACGGGAAGGTGGTTTTCCAATTTCGCTAGGGGACACGCGTCAGGCACTCTATGGAATCGCTCCTCGACCCAGAAATACCGCCTTCCGTATAAGAGTGGTGCGATGAATACCGCTTCCAGCCTTTACTGTTCACCAAAATACTCACGGTTCGTGCATAGTGTTTAACCAGGGTTACTCATCGGGTTTGTGGTCTTCTTTGCTTATTAACTCACGTCTAACCTTGGGTCAATCCTCGACAGGCTTCAATCAACAATAACAAGATTCTATTCCAACGGATTTTCTATACATACCATGCCTGCGGGTGGTGATAACTTCACAGGGTTTGCTCGAATAAATTTAGGAAACACCAGACAAAGATATATGGCATTCACATAATCACCATTCGCAACAATTTCGCACAAAACCAGTATACAATCGTTTCTCAATCAAACAATTTCTTCATTAATAAGAATTCAAGACAATTCGATGGCCAATGAAAATTGAAATTATTCAACTCGAAGCTATTGTAATACACAGAGTTTATTGCAGAAATCTCCTCTCCTCTTCTTGTCCTCTCCATACATTTGAGGGTTTACAATTATATACATAAACCTATGACTCTTCGGTTCCTCTGAGAGGACCGTTTCAGGAAATCAACAGTCTAATTAAAACAATTCAACTAACTGGAATATGACATCTAGACTAACTAAGCTATTCAACTTATACGACTCTAACTGATCTAATAATACAATCAGCTAAGGTATTGACACCTAGCTGTAACAATTCGACTGTTTTCAACCCCTCCTAGCCACAACATGTGGACAAAACTCCTACATTGTTGGCTAGTGTCTAATGCCCCTGCATCAGACTCCCGAGGGAAAATTTCTTCATGGGCTCTTGTCCATGAGCTCTTCCACTGATCTGCCTATCTTCTGCAACATTTCTTCAGTCATCCAAGTGGCATCTTCTTCTGGCTTATCCTTCCATTTGATCAAGTACTGAAATTACTCTCATCCTCTGGTCCTTCTGAATGGCCTTTTATCCAATATTTTCTCTGGTTGCAATGGTTGTGCTGGAGGTAGCTGCTCTCTCCAATCAATCTGTTCCTTGTCTGCTGCTCTTTCTTCTGCACCATCATCTTCATACTTGTACAAATCTGCAACATTAAAAATAGGAGATATTCCAACATCAGGAGGTAATTCAATCTCATAAGCATTTGCAGAAAACTTCCTAAGTATCTTGCATGGCCCAATCTTTTTGAACTTCAATTTGTTGTACTGCTTCTTTGGAAATCTCTCCTTTCTCAAGTGTGCCAAAACCTGATCTCCTACTTCAAAGTGAAATTCTTTTCTGCTCAATTCTGCTTTGTTTTTGTATTCGATGTTGCTGCCTTGTAGTTTCTGTTTCACTTTTTCATGTATGGCCTGGATCTTTGAAGAAAATTCCTCACCATCTGCACTCCTTAGCTCTGATTTTCCCAGATTTCTTAACTCTGATATTCCTTTGGGGTGCATTCCATAAACAGTATGAAATGGAATCTGCCCTGTGCTCTTGTTTGGTGAGTCATTATATGAATATTCTGCCTGAGGCAAAATATGATCCCACTGCTTGGGATGTTCTCCTGCAAGACTCCTCAACAAATTTCCCAGACTCCTGTATACTACCTCAGTTTTTCCATTAGTCTGGGGATGATAAGCTGAGCTGAAACTTAGTTTGGTACCAATTTTCTTCCACAGTGTCCTCCAAAAGTGCCCCACAAATCTGGTGTCTCTGTCTGAAACAATACTCTTGGGCAACCCATGCAATCTAACAACTTCTTTGAAGAACAAGTTAGCAACATGGGTGGCATCACTAGTTTTATAACATGGAATAAAATGTGCCATTTTGGAGAATCTGTCCACCACAACAAAGAATGCATCATTCCCTCTCTGAGTCTTGGGAAATCCTAGAACAAAATCCATGCTCACCATGTCCCAAGGCTTGTCTGGAATAGGCAAGGGAGTGTACAATCCTGCATTCTGGCTCCTTCCTTTGGCATATTGACAAATCTTGCAATTCTTCACAAAATTTTCCACTTCTGCTCTCATCTTGGGCCAGAAATAAAAGTGACTCAGCTGCTCATAAGTCTTATCAGTACCAAAGTGTCCAGCAAGTCCACCACTATGCTTCTCTTTGATCAAATTTTCCCTCATGGAACATTTTGGTACACACAGTTGGCTTCTTCTGAATAGTAAGTCCTCCTGCAAGAAATAATCCAGCCACTGGCTTCTATCTATTAAAATAGGGTTACTACATGCCTCAAATGCTTCTTTAAAATCTGGATCTGTTTTATACAATTCTTTCAGAAAATCAAACCCTACAACTTCAAAATTTGTTTCTTGAACAAGCATGTGCCTCCTACTCAAAGCATCAGCTACTTTATTGGCTTGGCCACTTATATGTTTCAAAAAAAAATTAAAACTTTGGAGATACTCAACCCATTTAGCATGCTTATGTTTCAACTTGGGCTGTTGTACAATATACTACAAAGCATGATTGTCAGAATACAATACAAATTCCCTGGACATCAAATAATGTCTCCACTTCTTCAGTGCCTGAACAATTGCATAGAATTCCTTCTCATAAGAGGAATACTTTCTTCTAGTGTCATTCAGCTTCTCACTGAAATATGCCACAGGCCTATCATCCTGACTCAACACAGCTCCAATGGCCTCTCCACTGGCATCACACTTTACTTGAAAGGGTTTAGTAAAATCAAGCAGAATCAAAACAGGCTTCTCTATTATCTTTTGCTTCAAAAGTTTGAAGTTTATTTCTACTTCAGCAGTCCACTTAAATGGCCATTTTCTCTTCTTTATTGTCTCTATTATGGGTGCATTAATCTTACTGAAGTTTCTTATAAACTTCCTGTAAAAACTAGCAAGTCCATGGAAACTTCTTACCTCAAAGACATTCCTGGGTGAATGCCATTCCACAATTGCCTTAACCTTTTCTGGGTCCATCTTCAATCCTTTTGCAACCCCAAATACACCAACTCTTCCTTCATGAATGAGAATTTCTTCAGATTTATCATCAGTTTCTCTTGGTGAAGCTTTTTCAAAACATGATTAAGATGCCTTAAATGTTCTTCCTTAGTTCTGCTGAAAACTAATATATCATCCAAATACACTATCACAAATTTACCAATGAATTCTTTCAACACTTCATTCATAAGTCTCATAAAAGTGCTAGGTGCATTTGACAACCCAAAAGGCATTACCATCCATTCATATAACCCTTCATTTGTTTTAAAGGCAGTTTTCCACTCATCACCCTCTCTTATTCTAATCTGATGATATCCACTCTTTAAATCTATCTTTGAGAAACATTTAGCACCACTCAAACATTCCATTAAATCCTCAATTCTGGGTAAAGGGAATTTGTACCTGATTGTGATCTTATTAATTGCTCTGGAATCAGTACACATCCTCCAACCCCCATCTTTCTTTGGGCTCAAAACTGCTGGTACTGCACATGGAATCAGACTTCCTCTGATCAGTCCTATCCACCAACTCCTGTACTTGTCTCCTGATTTCTTCATTTTCCTTGGGAGTCATTCTATAGGCTGCCTTATTTGGCAGATTTGAACCAGGGATAAAATCTATCTGATGGTTGATCTTCCTCACGGGTGGCAGCTCATCAGGTAAATCATCCACAACAATGTCACAGTAATCATCTAACATCTCTTGTATCTCTACTGGTAAATCAGAAATCTTTGTAGAAGTAAGAACTACTTTAGGCTTGCAAACTAAAGCAAATCTTACCTCTTCTTCTTCTATCTGCTGCAGATATTCCTTCCCGCTCAGCAACAAGGTCTTTTGATCAATCACTCTGCTGGATGGCTCTCCTTCTTCCATGGGTATCAATGTATGATGTACCCCATCCTTGAAGAACTTGTAAGTGTTCTTCTTGCCATCATGCACTGCTGCTCTGTCAAAATGCCAAGGTCTACCCAGCAGTATATGACACACATCCATGGGCATTACATCACACAAAAATTTGTCCTTGTACTTGCCCATTTGCAGCTCTATTTCACACTGTTCTTTCACAACCAGCTGGTGCCCTTTATGCAGCCAGGACACCCTGTAGGGAGTTGGATGCTCCCTTGTCTTCAGCTTCAACTTTTCTATTACCTCAGTGGAAACCAGATTGTCTGTGCTACCACTATCAATGACTAGCTGGCAGCATTTCCCTTGGACTTTGCATATGCTCCTAAACAAAGTCTTCCTTTGTGCAGGCTCAGTGACCTCTTTGGCTTGCTTCAACAGGACCTTATTCACCACCAAGGATTCTCCCCTCTCTGGAAGAATTTCTTCTTCAATCTCTACCTCTTCTCCAGTCTGGGCAATAACAGCATTCCTTGGACCAGCACCCACATTCTCTGGACATTCGTAGTGCTTGTGTCCCACTTGCTGACATCTATAACACCTCAATTCTCTACCTCTGCCTCTATCTCTGCCTCCTCTTCCTTTTCCTCTGTAAAAACCCCTTCTTCCCCTTGCATCATCCTCTGCAGATGCATTCTGAGGTGAGATACTATTAGCTCCATCCCTGGGTGTAGCAGGCTTTCCTCTACCACCTTCACTTCTCTTCCCTCGAAAATTACCTCTCTTCTTGGCAGACTGTTTCCTCAGGAGTTTCTCCTCTGCTTTCAAGGCCATTTGGTAGGCCTCTTCCACTGTCTTAGGAGACAGGAGACCAATCTTGTCTTGGATCTCCATCTTGAGACCATTCACATATCTGGCAGTCTTCTCAGGTGTGTCTTGGAACTGCCCAACCCTTATGCTTACTCTGTAGAATTCCTCTGTGTATTCTTTTACTGTCAGCAACCTATGTCTCAGGTTCTGCATTTTCTTATACAATGTGAGCTGGTAATCACTAGGCAATAATTTACCTTTTAATTTAGCCATCATTCTGGTCCAGCTCTAGATAGGTTGCTTGCCAACTCTCCTCCTTTCTTCCTGCACTCCATCCCACCAAAGTGCAGCATGCCCTTTCAGCTTTGTTACTGCAAACTCGACCTTCTTATCTTTGCTTATTTCCTCATAATTGAAGAACTTGTTCAATTCATTAATCCAGTCCACCATCTCCTCTGGATTCAGTCCCCCTGCATAACTCGACACTTCAATTTTGGGCTTAACTGCAGACCCCAGAACAGTTCTAAGTAGCCTCATGTCAGGAGGAATCTCAACATTTTCTTCTTCTTCTTCTGTCTTAGGTTCACTGATGTCTTCAGGATCTCTGGGCTGTCTTCTCTCCATGGCATCTATTCTAGCTTCGACCCTCTGCAACATCCCCAACACCTCAGCATTGGCAATGGTCTTCTCCTGCCAGCACCTCTACCCACTCGGATTGCCATGTCAGCAAAACAACTCAGGACACGCTCTGATACCACAATTGATGCAACAAACGTTGAAAGTCAGCCCTGAGGAGGGGTGGTCAACCATCGTCGTTCTCTGGTTGCTCCCTTCTTTTTCCCCACGCGGTCTATTTCTTTTTCTTGGAATCTTATTTATCAATTTTTGGGAATTTGGTAAATAAATATCCTTTGGAAATCATTGCAATTTTAAATATATCTTTCACGCTGCCCGACCTTATAACCGATGGTTATAGCTTTATTTTATATCTCACGGCTCATATAACTAGATTACATTAAATAAATGATTGTGAATTAAACAAACGTTGCCATACCTTAACTAAAAGGTTCCAATTAATATAATTTATAACTAGGCCCCGGCACTAATGTGGAACATACAACTGATTCGTAACTTTGTTAATCTTACTTCCTTATCCGACGGTTGTTATCGCGTTTCCCGATCCAACGTATATCGCTCAATCAACATGCGCAAATGATAACGCGCGATGGCGCGTACGGGAAGGTGGTTTTCTAATTTTGCTCGGGGACACGCGTTAAGCACTCTATGGAATCTCTCCTCGACCCAGAAATACCGCCTTCCGTATAAGAGTGGTGCGATGAATACCGCTTCCAACCTTTACTGTTCACCCAAACCACTCGCGGTTTGTGCGCAGTGTTTAACCAGGGTTCCTTGCCGGGTTTGTGTTCTTCTTTGTTTATTAACTCACGTCTAACCTAGGGTCAATCCTCGGCAGGTTTCAATCAACAATGATGAGATTCTATTCCGACGGCTCTTCTATACAAACCATGCCTGCGGGTGGTGATAACTTCACAGGGTTTGCTCGAATAAATTTAGGAAACACCAGACATAGATATATGGCATTCACACAATCACCATTCGCAAATATTTTGCACCGAACCAGTATACAATTGTTTCTCAATCAAACAAATTCTTCATTAATAAGAATTCAAGACAATTTGATGGCTAATGAAATTTTAAATTATTCAACTAGAAGCAATTGTAACACACAAAGTTTATTGCAGAAATCTCCTCTCCTTCTCCTGTCCTCCTCCATAGATCTGAGGGTTTACAATTATATACATAAACCTATGACTCTTCGGTTCCTCTGAGAGGACCGTTTCAAGAAATCAACAGTCTAATTAAAACAATTCAACTAACTGGAATATGACAGCTAGACTAACTGAGCTATTCAACTTCTACGACTCTAACTGACCTAATAATACAATTAGCTAAGGTATTGACACCTAGCTGTGACAATTTGACTGTTTTCAAACCCTTCTAGCCACAACATGTGGACAAAACTCCTACATTGTTGGCTAGTGTCTAATGCCCCTGCATCATATTGGATTCCATCAATATGAGATTATAAATAAACACAAAAAATAGTATTGAATATCGAATCCTCACCATCGTTTCCATGGGAATATTACGCTATTATTCGTGTTTTCTAGAAATAGTTCGACCGAATGCTTTGATGCCACTTGTATTGAATGTAATATAATGCTCATATGTGTTTTCCTCATATTTTTCCACCATTGATGAATATGAAAATGGCCTCACGATTCAATATGAAGCACTGGTCGAACATTAATTCTAAAAAATATTTCATCGTTGTCAACATCAATACTTACCATGTACCAAATATACTTTGACATTTGATCTGCTCATTTTCTCAATGATCTCGGTGCGATTAAGGGAATACATCACCATGTTGAACCTATTTTCTTCAAAACCCATATGCTCATTTTCCATCATGACAACTGGATGTATGATAATCATGGGAGTGGTAACAAGAATCATGCTACTAAAACAGGATCTATACTATTGGAACATGAACTTGATGCGTGGTGTTCGAATTCTTCAATAGTGAGGGAAGCCCATATTAAGCTGGTGCAGGAACCCCAATTGGTACAGGAACCTACTGCATAGTACAAAAAGGTGAATGCAGGATCAAGGCCTATTGGAATATGCATATAATCAACTCAGTTTTAAACCTGTGAAAATGAAAACTATTATTAATTATGCTTTTAATATTTAAATCTAGTTAAAACGAGGAATAACAAATGCTTACTCTATTATCTTCGAGAATTCACAACATTACGATAATATCTATTCAAACTAAAAGAAATAATGAGGGATTTCGACTAAAAAGTGAAATAAAGAAAGGAAAAAAAGAGGCCTAAAAAAATAAATACCAGGACTCCGTTAATGGAAGGGAGAGGCTACCAGATTGGGAGTGACTATGGTTTGATCTAGCACAAGAATAAATTCGGTAGAGCGCCGAAGATGGATCATCATCAAAGATGGATGATGAGGAGAATTGTGCCTTGGCTTGAAAGGCAAAGAAATGAAAAAGGAGGGAGTACCATTCCAAATCTAAGCCCGACAAGGCAGGAAATAAGCGAGAATTGTCAAAGGTAAAATGTTTAAACTATCATGAGCATGGACACTCTACCACAAACTGTCCACAAAAGAATACGAACAAGTAGGCCTCAAGAGGAGTAGCAGGTGAAGCACTTTCATTAGGTGATTTTTGAGGTCTACAATGGGCCTCCTAAGGAAATTATAAAATAATAGTGGAAATAATAAAATAATAATAGATTACGTCATCAAATTTTAGAGGGGAAAGATAAAAAACTACCTTTTCAACTCGTATTTTCAAGTTATCTCAATATGGGTTTACTCAAATTTCGAGCGACAACACTCATTGGATGCAAAATTTGATTCCTCATCAGATGAGTACCCATGTTACATACTTTATATGGACCTTGCTACATGAAAAATGATAAATACATAAATGTGATTGCAATCACATTTTTTCATGTATTTCTCATTTTACATGTAGTAGGGTGCATCAAAAGTATGCAACTTGGGTACTCCTTGGATGAGGAATTAAATTTTTCATCTAATGAGTACTCCCACCTAAAATTTGAGTAAAATGATAGGAAGATAAGGTGAAAATACAAGTTGAAAAAGTAATTTCATTATTTTATTATTTTTTAATATTTTGACTTTTTTATCGCAAAAATGATGAATCATCCCCCATGGTTGACATCATCTCCTTGAAGCCTATTGGTTTTTATAAAGTTTATTTGGTTATACGTTTTTCTTAGGAGGCCCATTTTAGACCTCAAAATTTCTCTAATGCTTCACATTTTGAGTTGGATTTCACTTTCATCGCATGCATGGTGTCATCAGTGATCGATTTTTTGTGGCACTTAGTTAGTGTACCTTCATTCCATATGACCGACAACAAAGAATTCTCTAGTAGCTAGAAGGATAAGGATATCTAGATGCACACCTAGATGTGTGACAATGGTAGGTATAGAATTACCCATGTAGGTACGGTTACCTTTAAGAGGGAGTCAGGTAATCCACTCACATTAAAATATGTCATGTATGTTCTTGGTTTAAAATTTTTTTTTTTTTTTTGTTGCTATGTTGGAAGATTGTGGCTATGATTTGATCTTCACTGAAGGAAAGGAGTTCCTTCTTCACAAAGCCACGAGATAGGTGAAAAATATTGGGGTTCGAATAAAGCACCTATACAAACTATATGTATAATACTGGGTAGCACTTACTAGTAAAGAAGAGAAGGTGGAGAGTCGAGACATCGACGAGTTATAACATAAGAGGTTGGGCCATCTGCACCAGAACGCTTTGAGTATCATGCAGAAAATTTCTACAGGAATTCCAAAATGTGCACTCGTGTAGAGAGACATATGAAAATGGTGTACATTGGGTAAGTATACCAAATACACCTTTCATGATAAGGAAATCCAAGCCAAGGTGATCCTTGAGTGATTTCACTCAGACGTGTGTGGATCGTTTTCGACTGCTTCCATAGAAAAGAACATCTATTATGTGATTTTTGTTTATGAATTTTTAAGAAAGTGTTGGATTTTCTTCATGCAGAAGACAAATCATACGTGCTCCAAGTTTTGTGAGTTCAAGGCACTTGTCGAGAAAGATACAAGGAAGAAGGTGAAGAATTCGAGGAGCGACAATGGTGGATAATACATATATAATGAATTCAAGGATTTATGTGTCTCGGAAGGAATTTTAAGAGAATTGATTTCACCTAATAGCCCAAAGAAAAATGGGTTTGATGAAAGGAAGAACATAAATATTGTGGGAGAAGAACGAGCTATGTTGCATGAGCAAGGCCTATCGTTGCATCTGTGGGTGGAAGCACACAATGAAATAGTATTTGTGCAAAACAGAAGTCCTCATTGGATACTTTGGATGAGTACACTAGAGGAGGCTTTGATCCAAGTAGATATTTGTGGCCACCCACCTATTCCACCTATAACTCTAGTCAATTTCATCAATTTTCTTCTTTATATCAACATTTACTATTTTTAGTATTTTTTCGAGTCCTAAGCTTCTGAAACAATTGTAACCCCCTAAATAGTGTTTTCTTGAGGTCTGCAGTAGGCCTGTGACTGTAGGCAAGGGCCGGAAAAACCTCTATTAATCGGAGAGATATTTCCCACGGTATGTCGTACGCACCAAATGGAGATAATATGACCAAGTTACGACCCCAAGAAGGTTGTTGCCCAACTAACCCCAACGGGGCCCACACAATCTTGGCGTTCTATCTCTTGGGGTTAGGGTTTTGGTTGGTTATGATTTTCCCATGTTGTTCAATAATATAAAGGCCCTTTACCCTCATTTTAATACAATTCAGAGGCATGTAGCTGCCACATCGCTTCTCAGAGACAAGCTACCATCACTTGAGCTAGTTTATTTTCCATTATGTATGTAAGAATTTCTCGGTATTTGATATTAATGAAATGAAGTGTTATTCCTACTGCATCTCTGCGTTTATGTATACTTCTGTATTTTATTACGTTCCTACATAATTATTTATCATGATTTTTTTGGTAAGAGACCCGCTGTGTCATATTTTAAAATTTTTGGTTCATCTGTTTATTTCCATGTGACCAAAGATTTCAGGAAGAAGCTAGACCCAAAAACAGAGTTAGGGATATTTGTGTGGTACATTGATATAATTCAAAACTATCAGGTGTAGTTGCCAACACAAAAGTTGAGAGTGGTCATAAGAGATGTGAAATTCGATGAAGATAAAGTCACTGCAATTGTCCCTTGAGAGGGAGCTCGAGTTGCATGGTGTTGAGGAGATCTTGGCTCCAAAGGATGAACCTCAGGATGTGGATCATTCACAAGAAGAGGAACAGGGAGTGGTAGAAACCACTCACGCAGAGCCATCCACAAAAGATGGAAGGAAGCGTACTAGATAGGCTCACAAATTATTATTGGATGCAAGAGAGAATGTGAGAGAACCCACATCACAGAGCAGACAGAGAATGTCCCCAAGTGGTACGCTAGATACATGGCTCTTATGAGCGAATGTATTGAGATAGAACCATAGTATTTATAGGAAGAAGTGTAAAACCAGTGTGGGTTAATGCCATGGTTGATGATTATTACTCCATAATTAGAAAGAGTGCATGGCAAGTTGTCCCAAGACCAGTGGGGAAGTCATTTCTAGGATATAGGTGGGTCTACAAGGTGAAGCAGGAAACATATGGGAGTGCGGAGAAACACAATGCTATATTTGTGGCCATAGGGTTCTATTAGGTGGAGGGGATTGACTATGATGAGAATTTTTCACCAGCCGCAAGGTATTCATCTATTAGATCCATCCTTGCACTATCAACACAAATGGGATGGAAGATACATCAGATGAATGTAAATACAACCTTTCTCAATGGATTTTTTGAGGAAGAAGTGTAAATTGAGCATCCAGAAGGTTTTTATACCTTAGACAGGCAATCTCATGTGTGCAGATTGAAGAGAGCAATGTATGGGCTGAAGCAAGCACCTCATTCTTGGTGCACCATGATGAAAGATTATTTCACGAGGTTGGGCTTCACCAAGAGTGAAACAGATGTGAACCTATGTCATATTGTGGTTGATGGTAAGCTTTTGATTATTGTCTTTAAGTTGATGATCTGATACTGGCGGGTGATGAGAAGCTCTCAAAGTCTTGCAAATAGGATCTTGGAAGAGAATTTGAGATGAAGGACATGGGGCTCTTACACTATTTAATTAGATTGGAAATATGGCAAAGAGATGGGGAAGCTATTCATATATTAGAGAAAGTATGCCAAGGATATTCTGAGGAAGTTCCACTACAGGGAAACAAATCCATGGAGACTCCTCTAACATGAAAGCGAGGAAGGAGGATGCCACTTTGGGAGAAGTAGTGGATGCTACTGTTTACAGGTATTTGGTGGGTTCACTCATGTATTTAGTGAACACATGACCCGACATATGCTACATAGTTAACCAGCTGAGCCAAGCTATGGTTAAACCTACCAAAAAAATTTGGAAGGCAGGGAAGCATGTGTTGAGATATCTTAGAGGCACTGCAGAGTATGGATTATGGTACAGAAAAATAGAGGGATTGAAGCCTCAAGGCTTCACCAATGAATATTGGCCAAGGATTCAATCCGACAGGAAGAGCACATTAGGAGGCATATTCAACATAGGATCAAGAACAATTTATTGGTACAATAACAAACAAATATCATTTGCACTCAGGTCAGTAGAGCTAGAGTACATGGCAGCCAGTCAGGCAACATGATAATCCATCTGGATGAGGAATATAATTGTTGGTTTGTTTGGTCAACAAACGGATCCATCAATGATACATTGTGATAAACATAGTTGCATCAAACTCTCAATTAATCGAGTATTCCATGACAAGTGAAAGCATATTGATATCCAGTATCACCATATTAGAGATTGTGTTCGGAGGCAGATTATTTCATTAGAGTACATTCCCACAGAGGAGCAGGATGCAGACATATTGACGAAGTCACTTGAAATAAGAAAATTTAAATTTCACAGAGGTAGGATCGGGGTAGCAGATAATCCCTTTCTCACTGAGAGGGAGTGTTGAAATGGCACCCCAAGGGGCCTTCTCATTTAATTTCCCCTTAGTTAAATTGGAAGAGAAATTGTAATTTCATCTACAAAGAAGAATGAATTCTCTACATAATTTCCTATCATGAAAGGGGAATACTTAGTATTACAACCTTAATTTTCAAAATGAAAACTTCATTGAAAAATATGAGGGTTAGGGTTTCAAAAATTTAACTTACCCATAAGAAGGAAATTATAAAAGCCTGTTGAAGGTAGAGTATGGCCATATCCTCAAAGTAGAAACTTTTCGCGACTAAACCCTCAAAGAAGGGCTAGATTTTTACCTGCAAATAAAATAAAATTCATCATTAAAAATAAAATTCATAAATAATATTGTAAATAAGTTCCGAACATACAAAAATAACCAAGAAGAAGTGAGAAAATTAGGGTTTTCCAATTCATAATCAAACTTGACGAGTACAATTGGTATTTTCTCATATGAAAATTTAATCTGGACAGTAATTCGACATAAGTAAATTGAGTTATCATGGTAATTCCCTCAAGAACATAAAAAAAAATCACATATTCACAGTTAACTAAGCTGATGTTTCAAAGCTCGACTCTGAACTTTGAAAAACAATAAATGAGACCAAGGATGTAGAGGTGAAGTGTAGGTAGTTACCCTAATGAAAAATAAATGGAAATCACCATCCATCAAAACTATAAAATTGTCATTGTTGAATAGGATAATTGGCTAGGGTTACAACTAGCATTTGGGCCCCTTGAACATGCTTTCTCTTCACGTGAACTAGGTTCCATAAGCTAGCCATAGATGAGATCAATGCCACAAAATCCACATTTAAAAATTCATGGAAAAAACCTTTTAAATAACATCGAAATAGTAAAACATGTTTAAAGATAAATAATAGTATCGACGCACGTATATGTATAATTAGATCACACAAATATTGAAGTCGTAGGGTTGAATATCTCTCGATGATGCACTAATATTACACAACATTTTAAAAAATGAAGCTATATATATATATATATATATATATAAAGAGAGAGAGAGAGAGAGAGAGAGAGAGAGAGAGAGAGAGAGAGAGAGAGAGAGAGAGAGAGAGAGAGAGAGAGAAGTTAGCTAAGAATATTCACGTCCATTAATATAAAGGTAATGGGTGTGGGAATGATAACCCACAATTCTATAGTCATAACGTGTACAAAAAATAATAAAAAGAAAAGTATGGTTAAACCATGATTGAGCAATTTTAGGTGTTATGTATTTATAAAACAAACACAAATATAATGTAGTGTCATGAGTGGAAAAATGAATATAATTGAGATGAAAGTACAACATGTCAATGTATCTATGAAGAACAGAAATTTTGAAACCTTTCTTGTAAATAGAAGCTAATGCATGTTTTATTAAAAAAAAAAAATCGTTATGTAACCTCTTCATAAATTAACGTATTTGTTTGTGTAAAATGGGAGGTATGTTACATATGGTATCAGAGAAAAAACAAGTTTCAATATTGTGGCCTTTGAGTTGACCACAATTTTTAATAAATTTAATTTTTATGTTCACACAGAATAAGAAGAGAAATAAATAAGAGACAAATAATGCTAGAACCACAAGGAGGTACTCACATAGATGAATACGAATTTGATGTAGATTTTTCTCAACAAGCAGAGGTATTCACCAGGGATCTATTGAATATTATGAAATATTTGTCGGGAGAGTTAGTGAATCTTCATGAAGGATGTGAAAAAATGTTGAAAGATAGTGCATAAAAAGAGTAACTTGTTAAAAATTTGATTGATAAATCCAATCCAAAGACTGTGGAAATAGTAAGGGGTGAAGGAAATAGAGGAGATACATCTAATAAAAATACTTTTGAAGTGATGGATGAAAGCGTGGAAGTAAAATTTGAGGAAGGGGAAGAGCACAGTTCATAAAAAAATAATTCAAGGTTGGGAAGGAAGAAAAAAATAGAACTCGAAGGAAATTTCTAAAACATAAAACCCCTAACCTACTATGTGGAATTAGAAGAAGCACTAGAAGAGTGCCTGATCAATATCAATAAGTATTTTGAAGTTTATGGTCCTACTCTTTAGAATTGAAGTCCAAACTAGCTACCTACAAGTTGTAAGAAAAAATCACCCTATGGTGGGAAGAAGTTAGAACAGTTCATAATTTAGAGAGTATGGAGGTCAATCTGAAATAATTTCAATGACTCTTTAAAGAAAAATATTTGACTAGATGTTATTTTGCTGATAAATCTAAGGAATTCCATGACTTAAAACTTGGCTAGATTTCAATAGATGGGTTACTGACAAAACTCACTCATCTTTTATGATATGTTCAATACATAAGGGAAGAAAAAGCTAAAATAGAATACTTTATAAACTATCTTCCACTCTCTTAAGGAACGAATCAAGTACAATATTTCAAAAAAAAAGTGAGGCCATTAGGAACGAAAGAATCTGATATCAACAAGCACAAAAAAGAAATGAAAATATGAATTATTGGCCTAACAAGAAGGAAAAATTTTACCAAAGTTGAAATATAAGGTACCATTTTTAACCAATATATTTATGTATTGATAGGCCCTAGTTCTATTTTGAGCTATGTTAGTTCCCAGGTTATAGAAAAATGTAAAGTAAAGTCTGAAAAATAAAAAAATGATGTGTGGTCAAGTTAAATACTGAAAAAAAAAAAAAAATTGCCAATTAGGCAGCGACACGCCTAATTATATTAATTGGAAATCAAATTACTGTGAATTTGAAAATTTCTCCATTTGGATCATATGATGTTCTAGTTGGAATGGATTGGTTGGAGGGGAATATGAGAATTGTTAATTACCTTAAAAAATTTGTTACTTGTGCATCAGAAAATGGGGAGACTCAAATTATTAGAGACATACCCATGCCCATTTTTGTGCACTAGATATTGGCACTATAGAGGGATGTAAGGAAAGGCTACCAACTATTTTCCGTTCAAGTGCAAGACCACTCATGAGATAGTATTAGGATAGTATCAAGGTGGCGATCCAATTGAGGACAAGGTGGAATTTTCCATGAAGGAAATGCAACAACAAATGGACAACATTGGTGATGAGTTCCAACTGGGAAAATGTAAGGAATGGTGAATGTAGTTCTAAGAAATTGGTATCTTGATATGTGAATGGCGGACAACAACAAATTTTAGCAAGGAACCAGAGACTTATACCAGCCAGAGGACAAGATGGATCTCGAAATATAATAAATGAGGAAGTTGATGTTGAAGAAGCCCCAAAAAAAGAGCTATTTATGGAAGAAAGAAATAAAGGACAATATATTGTTGATGGTTCAACAAGACTATATCAGCAAGGAAGGAGGAGAACTAAAACAAAAGGTATAATGGAAACCTGGAAGGATGAAGAAAACAATAGCAGAATTAGATGAACATCACTAGAATAGCAAAGAGAAAGACCAATTGAAAAATAATGTATGCGATCCAGGAAAATTCACTTCATCAACACATGGTCAAGAGACCATGATTATTTTTCACCTTATCATTATGATGCAGGAGCATCATAGTTCCAAGTCAAAATTTTATTTTGACTAGACCTAGGGGTTTTCATTTACCAATGGAGTTGGTTCCCTAATTGAATGCAATTATTTAATTTTTGTATTTCCTATGTTTTTAGAGAGTTGTATATGTATATATATATATATATATATATATATATATATATATATATACTTATAAATACAATTGTAATTATATCTGTTCTTTGGGAGAAGTCTCAGCAATATTGATATAATTAGAGAGATTTGGGGATTAGTTAGATATTTTGAGGAAAATATTGATCTAGAGGATCTATTTTAGGTGAGGGAATAGTGGATATGAACCATAATTTAGTTCTTGATCTTTTTTGTATAGATATATAATTCAAATAGGAGATAGAGTAGAGATGTGTGCGCTGAGAGGCTTGAGGAAAACAAGTGCGGTGAAGGCAAAAATCAAGGTCATTAAATGTAAATATGGCCAAACATAGGAGGCTTGTTGTATTTTTTGTACATATTGAAATATAGATGAGGAACCATGTTTCGAATGTAGGAACCGAGAATGTGATTCATAACTTATTTATTGAAAACCTATTATATATATATATATATATATATATATATATGTATATATTATTTTGTTTTCTGCAGCGATTAAAGCTGAGAAGAAGTGGTGCTTTGCAGAAGTGAGAAAGAAAGAATCCTTTGATTTTTTCAGGATTCAGGGTGGTAGAAGAGATCATTGATCAAGAGAGTGATCAATGATCCCGCTGAAGTGAAGGATTAGAGTGGGGCCATAGAAGAAATATTAGAGTGAGTAGCATAAGTGTTAAAGACCGAGATCGATAGTTGCAACACAAGCAAGAGGACCGACGAATAACCACAAAACTTATGCATTTTTGGGTCTCGACGGAAGTATGTCACTTAAAAATGTCGAGAGAAGATAATTAAAAGAGTCGAGAGACAGATCTCATGGTGTCTGTTCAGAACTCATGAATCTAAGAAGATCCCTTTAATTCCCAAAGTGTATTGATTTGACCATTCGGTGGCAAGATTCGTCACGTGATAGAACGATGGTTGACGAGGAAATTTTTGTTGCTTCAAACTATCAAACCCGGGAACAAAATAAATTGAGAGTTAGGCACATAAATGGTCCAACCTTAAATATAAGAGAGGAGGAGTTCATTGTAAGTGGTGCATGTGTTGTAAGGTGGGACATACAGGAAGCCCTCAAGTCCGTAAGGTTTAAAGAGAACATTTAAAAGAGACCTAGGCATCTATGCCTCTAAGATCTAACTCTAGTAAGGTCATTGGGGGATATATAATGTGACAAATAAAGGATTTTGTATGACCTTGTTGATGGTTTTGGACCCGCAAAAATTTAGGGATCTCCCCTATATGTAGTCCCAATCAGACCTCACACTGTTTGGTGTAGGATTCCCATCCAAAATATGGCCCGTTTTCCAAATTCTTAAATATTTTCCTTGGTTCTAACTATGATCAAGAGAGAGGGATGAAATGGTGCCTTTGAATAGAAAGAAGGTGTTCCTGGTGAGTGTTCAGTTGTAAATGTTTCAATTTTATTATACTGCAAAGAGGGTGAGGAAAGTGAGCCTCTAAGAGAGAGGTAATAGTACCATGTGAGAAGAGACACAAACGAACAAGAAGGATTTATCTAAAATCCAGCAAAATAGTCCACAAGATATGCAACGATAATTACAACCAACAAATAAGAAATAATTTTCTAGTATGCTGTGGAATTTTTCGCAAGAATGGGACAACAATAAAAATCATTACAAAACATGCTCAATTAGATAAGTACTAAAATAATTGAAATAGTTCAACTACTTTAGCACAAATGAAAGAAAACATGGAATAAAAACATCCACAGAATAGCCTTACAAACATTCATAATCCACGCATGAATAATGTGTTGGCCTTGAAGGCTTCTGTTATTAAGTAAAAAATCCAGGACACATGTATTCATTGAACATCACTAGCTCCAATAGTGGAGTGTTGGAGCCAGTCCTTTCTCCCCAAAAGAACTATCTTATATTTTTACTACTTTTCGGGAGGAGCCAAGGTGAAAAGTCCTTTGATCTTACAATGAGGCTGTATATGTAAAAATGAGGAAGTGATGCTTCACCTTTCTTATGACTCTTCATCTACCCTCATGACTGTTTGAATTCCTATGAATTTTCATCTTTACATTTCTCTTCATATTCCACACATGTCCTTTGGAATTACACTTTACAATACGTTTTCAAAATATAATTGATATCATTAACCACAATCATGTGGCATATGACAGCTTGTGACATGGCATGACATGACATTGCTGACATATGCTTCTTGATGATGTGGAAATTTCAAGCCATTATTGTTGCTATGTGTTTAGTTTATTCTTGATAATGCTTTTATTTTCACCTCTGCATGGTTTGGTGATAAGGAACCTTCAATGATCTCAGGTCTTGAATAGTGATTGCAAATTTGTGTCCCTTTGATTTCTCTTGATAATATTGTGCATATTGATCCATTTACTAAGCCCGAACCAGATGGAAAGTTGGGATAGGGGATGAGTGATTGCATATTTCAAGAAGTTGAAGTAGTAAAGGGAGAGACTTGAGAATTGAGACTGTGTAATTTGTAGTTCATGTTGGGATGAGGGAAAAAACTACGTAATTCTAGAGGCCAGTGAGATAGGTTGAGGGGATGGGCACTAAATGAACACATTGCGTAGTTATGGGAGACAAGGGAGGTTGGGTTATTACGTAATTTCATATCTCAACAACTCAAGGGATGAGATTGAAGCTAAAGACTCCTTAATGTGAAGTTAAGACCAGGATGGGAAGAGGAATTGCGCAATTCTTGGAGCCAAGGTCAGGGTTTGAGAACTGAAACTCTGGAGTGCAACAATCCTGAGAGGTAGGAACTGTGCATTGCACATTTACAAGAGGAAAGGTCACAAATAGAGGATTGGGACTGTGCAATGCGTAGTTTAGGGAGGTCAGGTGAAGCTAGGTGTTGGGCCACAAAAAAGGTATAATTCCTCTCCTTATTTCGTTGATAATTGTTTTGTTTTAGGCAATGTTATCCTTAATTTGCAATGGCTTAAGAGAAAAAGGATGGTAAAAGAAAGTTGAAAATAGTATAGTTAATGTGAGATTTTCCAATATCAAGAAGGTTATAATTCGAGTAAATTGTTATTCAAATCAACCTAAATGAATGATTTTTGTTCTTCAAGATATTGGAGCGAGATATTGGTCATGTCGATGCCGTAGTTGTAGGAGATTACAACTCGATGTTTGAGCTTGGTTGGAGAATGAAGGAAAAATTAAACTGATCGTTACTAGATGAAGGTAAGGAGAAGGTAAGTTTCATTTTATTATTTCACTTTCACTGTGTATTACATACAACGATCTGAGTTTGAACCTTTTTGAGGTTATTCTGTAAAACACTTTGAAGTTAATGAAGTTGCACGAGATTTTACTTTAGTCTTCTAGATTGAGTTTATCTAGGAAGTACTTCTGGAGACCATGGGCCCAGTCACCAGAGGTTTTACTATCTATTATGTATCATTGATAGTCATATTATCTTTCTATGATTCACATTAGCTATATTACTTTTTAGTTTCCTTTTATTTTACAGTAGGTAGTTGATTAAATCTTATATCTTGAATTTTGTTAAGCATTTTCTGAAGTTATTGATTGGATTGTGTTACATAGATGTGAAGTGTGAATGTGTGAAACTTAGAAGTTACTTTTGAGAAGTAGAGACTTTCAAGAATTCATGTGATTAATAGTTTATACTTATGTGTAGGATTTGCAGAGAAATAGATTAAAACGATTTACGACTTAGAATAGTTTATTTCATCAAAATTGTAATTATAAGAGTAATAATTTAGTGTTATTATTTATTTCTACAACAGTTGAATTAGAATAATGATTCATGTAACTTTTCCGCAATAGTTATTTTTCACTTTTTCATAGTCTAAGACTCTATTCTTTCATATAATGTGTTGATATCGTTGAAACAAAAGACAAATCCTAGGTTGATAAGATTAATGAGATACGATTAAGATTGATTTTTAGGAGTTAAATTAGTGCCCAAAATTTTGGCACCATTGTCGGGGAGGTTTTCAAATTATAGGTTGTGTCTCTGTAAGGTTGGGTATTGAAGACGAAAGGTAAGAACCTAGGCATGTGTTAAGTAAAAATCTTGCTCCTAGCACCCACTTTCAGTTGATGTGATTAGGCTATGTGAGTGTGTATCTAGTTTATTTTCCTATTTAAATTATTGATGCGTAGTAAAGAGTTAATGAAAGTGTGTATGACTAAGAAAAAGAATTAAGTAGTAATAGAACGAAAACCAACAACAAAAACCACAAAATCCCAGGGACTTGGTGATCCTTGGGATAACAGCCTTTATTGACGAAATTATTCGAAAAGATTAATATTGAGCATCAGTAGGACCCCAAAAATTATCTGGGAAGGGATATACCGCAATTACTAAAGAGGAATAATTACGAACTGCGTTTCACGTTGAGATTCATAGCAAAACTGAAGCATCTTAGTAAATCTTTCAAAGCACATTTATTCAACACTCTAGTTCTTCACAAGAGGAAAATTTTGGTAATTTAAAATAAGGAGAAGGAGAAACCAGTTGAGGAGGTCCATGATCCTCAAGATCTAGATCTCCTATGATCTTGATAGAAGAGAAAACACGTGAGATATCAGACTCAGGAAGTATAGTAAAACCTCATAGAGAACCAAGTAGAATACATAACTCCCTCGCTCAAATAATACCTACTGATCAAGAAATCCCTCAAGATTACTGGAAGATATTCGATCAAATGGAAACTCAAGAAAAAAAAAACCATACCTCGACATTGGAATACCTTATTTTCGATCCAGTGGCTAATGCTCCGATGAAGGCCATCCCTTTACAAATTATTCCAAATTTCCATGGGATGACCTCAAAGGATCCAACTGCATTTTTATTTGAATTTGATGTCTTGTGCAGAGGGTATGATTATACCACCAATCCACAGAAATTAAATTTGTTCCCTTCTACTTTGAAGGGGGTGACATTATGATGGTTTATGGGCTTGGGAGCGGGCACTATCGATTCTTGGGATGCAATGAAAAATGTTTTTCTTACAAAATATCAAGATTACTGTCGATCCAGGGATCTAAAATATGAAATTTTTAAAATTAATGAAAAATACAATGGCACTTTAGAGGAGTATATTTAAAGATTTCAGTACATTTTACAAATATCCCCATATACTACCTTACAAAAATAAGTATTAAAATCTTCTTTAATAAAAGGCATGAAAGACGAGTGGATAAAAACGTTGAATTTAATGGGTGAAGGTGATATTTATCAAGAAGAATATGAAAATATTGTTAAATTGTTTTTCAGGTGTTCACGTGGTAGTACATGAGCCAAATCTAGAGTACAGAATCCCCTCACCCGAATGAGAAAAGCCACTGGAGGAGGTGTAATGAGAAAAGAATTTGGTAATCTCTTAGAAGATTTTAAAATTGACATTTTCGGCACACTGACTACACAATTAGATGTTTTTCATGCTATAAAAAATCAAGCTGAGGAAGAGTGATCATTGGCCATATTCTATCTATGATGCCGAAAGAAACACATTGAGAGGGAATTTTCGCTGGACATGGTTCAAACCTATGCTATTTGCACTAAAGAGCATTCAACAGATTAGTGTCTGTCACTCCCAAGATTAAAATTTCTACTCAAAGAAGTTGAGGAGGAGACACAACCTATATACCTTATCGCTCAACGTAAATCATGGAAATTAGGTCCTTTAGGTATGATTCAAGATCCCTCCTCATTTTCTTCTGGACAGTACGTGCAACAACAAAATCCTAGAAACGCATGGTAGGGGAAGTCACCCTTAAACTCCACCTCGAAATCTCATTCATATCCTATTTCACCATGGATGAATTAATCGTTTGCTGGATCAGGATGGCCAAATCCCTAATATCCTACCCCATTGTGGAAAATTCTAGTTACTAACTCTTATCCCTTGCAATGGTCGAACATGCCTGTGCATAATTCAATGGGGCCTCAAAATTGGCAGTGTCCTGTAGGATTGGTAAATCCACCCTTGGGGATGATCCCTCAATCTCAACCCACAATGCAAGATCTTAGTTACCTCCTAATCCTCAACCTCTGATGTGTCCTCAACTTCCGGCTCAGCCAAATCCTAACCCCAACAATAGACCTATCCAGTATGTGAAAATTGTTGAAAATATTGTATATGAAGTAAACCCCTTAGGATGTAATGAGCTCTGGTTGAGATCGGGATGCATTTTTTATCCTGAAGAAAATCAGAACAATCAAGAGAAAGAAAACCATATAGAAGAAAAAAC
Source organism: Pinus albicaulis (assembly GCA_034641835.2). NCBI lineage: Eukaryota > Viridiplantae > Streptophyta > Pinopsida > Pinales > Pinaceae > Pinus > Pinus albicaulis. The sequence goes on from CM076582.1 coordinate 1,308,422,557, forward strand.
TATGAAAAGTCCTTTGAATATAGTTATTTCATAAATAGAGCCAACAGTAAACACAACCGAGTAATGGAACCCTCAAAAACTCATAGCTACTTCCCCTCCATTCCCTGAAAGACTCATGATACCCAAAACATCAATCTACCCTGAGTTTGATATTGAAGGGGAATTGAAAATTTTATGCATAAAAATTCCACTCCTACAGGCTATACGATATATCTCGATTTATACCAAATGATGAAGGAGTTATGCGGGAAAAATCCAGGGAGAGAACCAAAGGATCCACCCATAGTTCATGTTGTAGGAACATTATCCGACCTCACTTTAGGAAAATATTTTCCTATTAAATATGAAGATCCAAGAAGTCCAGTTGTGACCATCCAAATACAAGGCTACACTTTTCCAAACACATTGGTATACTTAGGAGTAGCTATTAACCCTCTAACTTAGGAGACATGTAATATCTTGGGTATCACAACTTTAAAACCAACCTCAAACCTGCTAGAATTAGCTAATAGGTCAGTGGCTAAACCTAAAGGAACTTTGGAAGACATTACTGTATATATAGAATATTAGGAATATCCTATAGAATTCTTTGTCATCAACCTGAGAAATATACTAGATGGACATCCGCTGATACTAGGAAGACCGTGGTTAGCAAAAACATATGCATATATAGAATGTCGAACTAACAACATGATGATTGCAAGAGGAAACATTGTCAAGAATCTTATTTTGTACCCTTTGGATAAACCCAGTCTGCCTATTGTAAATTTTCAACTACGCCCAAGTAGATATCAAGAATAAAATATGCGTTCTCCCCTTTCTTTAGATGAACCTCTGGGAATTAAAAATCAATTAGAGGATAATGTAATCAAAAAATTTATCAAGAAACCAATTGTTATTGGAAACTCAACATGCAAAATGCTAAAATATCTACTTGATAATGATGCACAATGAGATCCCTTAGAAAATTTAAATGACAATCATATTCCCACAAAAATTGTCCATAAAAACATTCCAATTGAAATAGAAACATGAAAAACCATTAATATTAATGATGGTCTGGAAAAATATCCGTAGAAAAATTAACTGAGGTTCTCCATAAATAAAACCATGCTTTTACCTGGGAATATCCAGGCATGAAACGTATTAACCCGCATCTATGCACCCATCACATCTATATTGAAAATGACACTCGTCCTATTTGGCAACCCCAAAGGAGGCTGAATCCACACCTCAAAGGAATTTTGAAACAATAATTACAGAAATTGTTGGATGAAAACTTCATATACCCAATTTCAGATAGGCAGCGGGTTTCCCCATTAGTTTTCATCCCTCTTAAAAATGAGAAATGGAGGATTTGTGTAGATTATAGAGGACTCAATAAGGCTACCCAAAAACACCATTTTCCCCTTCCTTTCATATACCAAGTCCTTGATACTTTAGCTGGGAAGAAATTCTTTTCTTTTCTACATGGTTTCAATGGTCACAATCAGATTCAGATTTATCTGGAAGACCAAGATAAAACCATGTTTACCTGCCTGTGGGGTACATTCTCATATAAATTTTTACCCTTTGGGCTATGCAATTCTCCCGCGACATTCCAAAAAGAAATATTCAATATTTTATATGACCAAATCAATGAGGGACTTGAGTTGTATATGGATGATTTTACTCCATTTGGGGATGATTTTGATGAAGCTCTGAAAATTTTAGAAAAATTCCTTAAACACTGTATCGCTACCAAATTGTGTTTAAGTAATGAAAAATGCTATATGATGATAACTGAAGGTGTAGTTTTAGGACATTAAACTTCTTCTGCAGGAATTCAGGTGGATCAAGCTAATATTGAGGTAATTCTTAAATTTCCTACACCTCAAACATAAACAAAGGTACGAAGTTTTCTCGGTTATGAACTGGCCTCGGTTACAAAGAAGAAGAAGCAGGTTTTTCTCCAACAAAATACAATGAACCTATGAGATCTGATATGCATGTAGAATTCATTGGACAAGATTCGCAAGAATTGCCTTGGATGACAATTCCTTGATGAATATTTCCATCTAGGTACCAACATATTTTTCATGGCTATTTTTATTCATGTGGAAAATTTGGTAATAAAGTTGTAGAATGTCACACGTACCATAGGAACCAATATAATTCTAGGAGATGTGTCAAAAATAGATGCACCTTTATACACTTTAATAGGAAATGTCAAATTTGAATGGTCATACAATTGTGATGTTGCATTTGCAGGTCTCAAGGAACTCCTTTCGACAACACCATTATTAAGAGGACCAAACTGGGAGCTACATTTTCACATCTTTTCGGATGCATCATACACAACCATAAGCATTGTTCTTGGACAAGAGGAAGACAAAACACCTTATGCTATCTACGATATCAGAAAAAACCTCACTCCTGCTGAGTTAAACTATGCAGTAAGATAAAAATATTTTTTAGCTGTTATACATGCTATTAGTAAATTTCGACATTATATAGCAGGCTATCTTTTTTTTTTGTACACTGATCACACTGCTATTATATATTTAGTTAAAAAACCCATTACTAATGGTCATGTGACTCGATGGTTATTCTTGTTCCAGTAATTTGATATCACCATCAAGGATCGAAGAGGGAAGGAAAAATTTATGGTAGACTTCATGTCTCCAGTACCTAAAGTAGATGACCATCAGCTAGTGGACTACCAATTCCCAGGTGATCATCTATTTTTCATGACAATAAAAACACCCTGGTGCACTTATGTGGAAAATTACTTGGCAGTAAAGAAATTTACAAAACATATGTCACCATGATAAAGGAATTAATCATACAACGCAATGCACGTTTATCCTGGATCGTTTTTTATCTCTTCCACACTTGTTCTGATTTTCAAATTTGAAGGTGCATCAGAGAAGATGAAGTTTATGACATCCTTAGGGCCTTCCAGAAAAAAACCTTGCGGAGGACACTTTGCAGACCACTGAACTGGACATAAATTTTTTCAAATGGGCTATTATTTTCCCACAATATTTAAATATGTGAAGATTATGTCCAAGCCTGTGATAGTTGTCAACGAATGGGTTGTCTTGGCCAAGCTGACGAAATGCCCCTACAACTGCAAGTGGTGGCGGAACCATTTGAACGATGGACACTAGATTTTGTCAGCCCTTCAACCCACCATCAAATCAGAAAGTGTACATATTAGTTTGCATGTATTATGTAACCAAATGGGTTGAAGCAGTAGCTTTTCCAAGAGCTACGAAGGAGGAAACGATTAATTTCTTATTCAAATTATTTGTGCGATACAGATTACCAAGGGAAGTAATAACAGATGGAGGTCCACAATTCACACGTCATAAAGTTTCAACAGTCTTCAAAAATATCATATTAGGCATAGTGTTACTTCCCTATATCACCCCCAGAAAAATGGATAAGTGGAGACCACTAACAAGGTCTTCGAAGCAATTCTGACCAAAACTATATCTGCAAATTGTCAAAATTGGGCAACCAAACTCCCTGAAGCACTATGGGCTTATCGGACAACATGGTGGAACACTACTAGTCACTCACCATATCACCTTGTCTTCGGAAAAGAGCCCATTTTTCCAATAGAATTTGAAATAAAGACTCTTAAGACTACAAGGGAAATTGGGCTGGATTTTACATAAGCACAAAACTAGTGCCTACAACAATGAAATGAGTTGGATGAAGCACATATGTTTTCTGTAGAACACACTACTATTATACAGCAGCAAAGAGATAAATGACATGAACGATTGATTAAAAATAAATCAATCCAAAAAGGCGATTGGGCGTTGCTATATGATTCCGGGTTCCAATACTTTCCAGGGAAATGACAAAAAAGGTGGCTCGAGCCGTATGAAATCAAATATGTCCACAATAACGGTACCTTAACGTTAAAAACCATCGACAAATTTGGTACCTTTTTCCTAGTAAATGGACACCGACTACGCCTTTACCACCAACCGCTCACAAAGGAGCCTGTTGGAACAGTGTCCCCTAAAAGCTGTGATTTTTTTCTACTTTTGTATATTTTTTGTAATATTTAGTCTAACGCAGGATTTTTGGGGTGGGTCAAAGCCCCTAATGCATTGTAACAGGTCAAGGGTAGACCTAGAGTCTGAAAACCACGGTTTGCGGACCATTGGATGCGTAGGCTAAATTGGTATAAAAAGATGAACCTTTTTGAGTCATGGGTAGAGAAGAATAGTGATTGATGATAGTTGAGAATTGTTAGATCTATTTGGGTTTCTAAGGTAAGGACTCCTGTTGGATGTGTGCGCGGAGATCCTCAGTCCTGCTATGTGTGGACCCTACTGGCTGTGTGCGCAGGCTGTGTTGGATTGTATTGGGTTTGGATGATAATATATGTGAATCATGTTAGAGTATCTCTATGTTATCTGAGTTAGTGTCTTCCTGTCGATATAAACTGTTGGATATGTTACAAGTACTGTTGATATCTGATGTAATCTAGACCTACTCTATTATAATTTATGTGAACTTGGATTGTCTGATTAAGCTGCGGAAATATATATTTGATAGCTGCAGAAGTATTCTTGTTCCTGTTATATGAATTTATGATTTGTAATTGCTGCAAATATAGTGGTTGAACTGATAGATTGGTATTACGCACATGGATGCACCAATAATCATTAGATCTGAACTCTATGATGTAAGCCTGCACTTGATATGTTAATTTATAAGCTTGATAACTTAGGAACACAACTCTTTTGACTTACCTTCTCTCTCTCAGGGTGCGGAAAATTGGTTCCAGCACCCACCCATACTACTTCAGGTGAGAATTTGGCCTATGCAAGTGGGTCACTGTCGAAAGGGCCAGTAGATTAGGGTTTTGTTGGAAAACCTTAACCTCTGAACCTGGCTCAGGACCCCTCAATCCAACAAAGCCTTTTTACAATGAGGTAAGTAATGATGATGTTTTTCAGATCATAGCTGATTGGGATATCAACCCAACAGCTCGATCTCCATAAATCTGATGTTAGTTATCACTTTGTATATAATGTATATAGATCTTCTTTAAGATTTAATTAAGTTTCTTGTATTTCTTCCTTTCTTTTGCTTCCTTTTTTTCTCCTGATAATAAAAAAAATAAAGGGGTCAAAAGGCCTTTAGAATAGTTGATGTTCCCTTCAGCACATTTTTTTTTCCCTTTGGTACAATTTTTGTTCCCTTTGGTACATTTTTTGTTCCATTTATCTTTCACAATTGTTGTTCCCTTCGCCACAATTGATGTTCCGTTCAACACAATTTTTGTTCCCTTCAACACAATTTTGTTTCCTTTGGTATAGTTTTTGTTTCCTTTCTATTTCACAGCTACTATTCCTTTCAGAAAAATTGTTGTTTTTTATCAGTGTTTGTCATTGATTTCAACCCAAGTAGCACCAAGGGATACCCTGATCTTGCATGGGAATTTTTACCTACCAAATTACTATAGTCTGAGTCAAGGATATTTTTTATGGTTTCTACTTGTCAAGATGTTTCCATTAATATATGGCACGCCACGTAATTCTTCACGATTTTAGAGATTTTCATGTTTGAAGTTAGCAACCCGAATTAGTGGGCTAAAACCCCATGGGGTTGTGGCATGACACTAATAATTGGTTGTGGTCATTGAATAGTCAATAATTAATAAATTTTAAGCTCTTAAAATCCCTCCCACATTCACTTGTTGAAGTCCCTCTCAACCTAAGCATTTATATAAAATGTGATCCTCATATCCTCCTCATGTAGGGATTTCACTACTTGAAACAGGTCATCGTGGAATTTTAGCTATAAAGTTTTTTCTACAAAGGTTCAGAAGCTGAAATTTTTGTGAGGCAAAGTCGAAATCTTGAGGAAGCTCCTGTATAATAGTTGGAAGGAGTTCATGGAGCATACCAATAATGGTGTACCTCTGTTCAATGAAAATAATTTTGCACTCTTGAAAGGAAGAATGAAGGTCTATCTCTTGGCGCAAGGTTATGAAGTATGGGAAACTGTTCAAAATGGCTTTACACCGACCATATATGAAAATGGTAAGAAGAATTTGGTAAATGATGCAAAATAAAAGAATATTATTATCAGTGGACTCATTGAATCTGCTTATCATAAGGTGTTGGGTTGTAAAACTGCAAGAAATGTATGGGACAAGCTTGAGAATTTATATGCAGGTGGCTCAAATGTCAAAGAAGTGAAAATTAAAATCTACGGAGAAAAATTTGAGCAACTCAGAAAGAAAGAAGATGGAAACCTTTGTACATACTTCCAACATGTTGATGAAATAACCAACACTCTTGAAGGATTGGGAGAGCCTATTGACGAGAAGACTATTATACGAAAGATTCTTAGAATGTTACCGAGGAGAGTCAACCCAAAGGTATCGGTCTTAGAATACAGTGCAAATCTGGACAAACTCGGCGAAGAGGAATTACATGGAGTTATCATAGCATATGAAATGAGACTTGACAAAGAAGAGGGTACTTTGCATCTAGAAATTGCATTCGTTGCATGTAAGAAAACCAATAAGGATAAACAACCTTCAAAGGAAAATACCTGTACCTGCAAGTGTGAAGGAAAGGAAGATGATCAAGAAGGTCTTTCAGATGGAGAATATGCATACTTTACGAAAAAACTAAAAATTGGTAAGGGAAAATTCAAAGGTAAACTTCCATCGATATGTTTTGGCTATGGTGAGGTTGGGCATTTGGTAGCAAAATGTCTGAGAAGAAGTGATGGAAACTCAAGAGGAAAGAAAGGCTTTAAGAAATTCAACAAGCAAGGTGAAACAAAAGGATTCAAAAGGAATATTCTCTCTAAAGAAGATAGCTCATCATCCGATGAAGACTGTGACAGCGAAGAAGAAGCCAATGAGAGATTATTTTTTATGGCCAAGCACAATAAACAAGAGGTATAAAACAACAAAGAAGAAGGGTTGACCATAGAATAATTTTCTAGGGAGGAAATCAGGCTTAGAAAAGAGCTCAAGGCTCAGAAGATCTGTTCCAATACTCTTGAAGAACAAGTTCAAGGTCTCAAAATTGAAGTTGAAGAACACAAATGTATTGAAGAGTCACTTCAAAAGAAGTTGGAAGAAAGAAACCAAGAAAGGGAAGCATTAGAAGCCAAAGTATTCTCACTGCGTAAGGAAGTGAAGAAGGTAAAAAATGTCCAAATCTATGCCAATGGCTCAAGGGCATTGGAAGAACTCATCAAAAATCAATGATCTTACAATGATAGAGCTGGCCTCGGTTACAAAGAAGAAGAAGTATATTTTTCTACAACAAAATACAAGTAACCTATGAGATTTGACATGCATGTAGAATTCATTGGACAACATTCACAAGAACAACCTTGGAAGGAAATTCCTCGATGAAGATTTCCATCCAGGTACCAACATAGTTTTCATGGGTATTTTTATTCATGTGGAAAATTTGGTCATAAAGTTGTAGAATGTCACACGTACCCTAGGAAACAATACAATTCTAGGAGATGTGTCAAATATGAACCTCCTAGGGCTCAACGAAACATCAAGAGATTTGAACATTTAATAAATAATATGGAATGTTACAAATGCTGAAACTTTCCACACATAGCCAAAGACTACGGAATTGAAAATCCTCCAGAAGATTCTTCAAAGCCACAAAACGAATGAACATTGAAGAAGAAGAAGACTGATAATTGTGCTCTTGCTCTCAAGGCTCAAAACAACAAATATGTGTGGTATGTTGATAGCGGATGCTCAACACATATGATTGGAGATAGAAATAAATTTGTATCTCTGAAAGAGAAGAAGGATGGAACTGTATCCATTGGAAATGATGGATCTTCAAATGTTATAAGATCAGGTACCGTCACTCTCGGAAGCAAAGATGTTCTAGCCAAGAACATTCTATTGGTTGAAAACATGAATCACAATCTGCTCAGTGTTGGACAAATGTGTGATCAAGGACACACAATTCTATTCATCTCCACACAATGTGAAATCAAGAAAGGTAGTTATGGTAAAATTGTGGATACAACAAGTTGAGCTCCAAATGACATATATGTTCTGGATGACGCAATTAAAGCATGTCTAGTAGCTGAAGAATATGAAATTTGGTTATGGCATAAATGAATGGGTCACATAAACTTTGAAAATACTGTCAGTATAAGAAAAAAGGAAGAAGTACGAGAAATGTCGAAAATCTCAAAACCTTACAACACACTATCTGAGGCCTGTAGGAACGCCAATAAGATAAAAGTCGAATTTAAAACAAAAGAACACATTGCATCACATCCATTGGAATTTATACATACTGATCTATGTGGTCCTGTGAGAGAAAAAGGCTTAGATGGAGAGTTATATTTCATGTTAATGATAGATGACTATACTAGGATGAAAGTCGTTAGTTTCCTAAAGAAAAAAATTGAAGCATTTGAGTGTTGTAAGATCAACAAGGAGTTCGTAAAAAATGAAACTGATTTGCAAATAAAGTGTCTAAGATCAGATAATGGTGGAGAATTCACTTCCAAATGATTTCAGCAATACTCTGATGAAAATGGAATAAAAAGACAATTTTCAACAAAACGATCACCTTAGAAGAATGGAGTTGCTAAAAGAAAGAAAAAAACGTATAGGAAAAGGGTAGAACAATGTTGAAGGACTCAAAATTGGATGAAAAATTCCGGGTTCAAGAAATTGATACGACAATCTTCATTATGAAGCGAATTCTTCTCAGAAATAATTGCAACAAGACCCCATATGAATTATGGAAAGAAAAATCGGCTAATATAAAATATTTCACAATCTTCGAAAGAAAATGTTATATCAAAAGAGAAGATCAAAAGTTGGGTAATCTTGAATCATGTTTTGGCGAAGGTATCTTTGTTGGTTACTCACGCAAAAGAAAGGCCTATAAATTCTATAATCTAATACGAAAAAAGATAGTGGAGAGCATAAATGTTACATTTGAAAAAAATGGTGTTCTAACGAATAATGATGAGGATCTATAACCTTTGAAACTTGAGACAGAGGTGGAAAAAGACATAGAGAAAATTCTAGAATAAGAAACAACTATCAACCAGGAAGAAGTAAATAATGATCATCAAGATATACCGGAACAACAACAAGAAGCTTTTCCAAAGATAACAAAGAATGGATTCAAAAGAACGATCCATCAAATCAAATCATTGGTGACATAAATGAAGGTCGATAGCTTCATTGATCACAACAAGCTCACATTGCTTTTCTAGCAACCTTTGAGCATAGTAGTTTTGAGGAAGCCAACCAAAATGAACATTGGGTAGAAGCTACTAAATGAAGAAGTGGATCAAATTGAGTAGAATAACGCCTGGGAATTAGTTCCACGACCAAAAGATAAAAATGTCATTGGGACTAAATGGGTGTTCAGGATCAAATTGAATAAAGATGGAAAAGTTACCAGAAACAAAGCAATATTGGTTTGCAAACGCTATGCACAAGTGGAAGGACATGATTTCGACAAAAAAATTTCACTATTTGCCAAAATGGAAACCATCCAAATGTTTCTTGCCAATGAATGTTCAAGAAAAATCAAAGTCTACCAAATGGATGTTAAGTCAACATTTATGAATGGCGAATTAGAAGAAGAAGTTCACATCGAACAACCTGAAGGTTTTCTGCTATCAGAAAAAAAGACTATGTTTGCAGGTTCAAGAAGGCTCTATATGGTCTCAAGTAGGCTCCTAGAGCATGGTATGCTCGTCTTGATGGATATATATGTCAACAAGGGTTCAAGAAAGGCACTGCTGATAGCAACATTTATGTACAAATAGATAAATATAATTTACAATTGTTGAGGAAATCATCAAGCACCCTCACAACCTCAATAGAGATGGAGGTTTAGAAGTGAGCAAGAATTAGATCCACATTCTTTCCCGCAAATAATATTGCACCCCTAAGTATTTGGTCTACATTTTCTCCACCCTTTCCGTCATCTTGCATTGCATTGTCCTTACCATTTTCACATTTTCCTATCATATCTCATTCGCTATAATGCTCTGCACCTTGCACCATCCCCCTTCCCTCTATCCTCCTATTTCCCTTTGTTCCATATCTTTTTCAATGCCCCTCTCCATGCCATTACCCTGCTCCCCTTCTAAACCTTTTAAATTTTTTTAAATATTAATCACACTTAAATCACAGCTTAAATCACATATCTACACTTTTAATAAAAGCTATCTTAATAAAAAGCCTTCCCTTAAATCTCATTACCCATTCTTATTAAATTTCATTAATTCCATCTAACATTATTAATATTAATTCGACATCATTACAATAACTCAATCCATGCTAGTAATGTCGTGGCTAATATTAATAATATGTAAAAATAAAAATAAAAATTAAAAAGTAGAAATTATAAAAAAAGTTAAAAATGTCTTGAAATGCATTAAATTTTTTAGAATGTATTAATCTATAAATCTACCATATTATAATCTAGGTTATATATTCCTTTATTAGCTAACTAAATAAATCTTTTAAAAATAACCAAAAATCATTTTTCATCATTTCTTAAATTCTAAGTGTTAATAACATAAACATTTTCCAAAAAATTATAATTATTACTGAGATTAATTATTATTAGTGAAAAAAATTATTAAATAAAAATTATTTTAATTACAGAATCACATGGCATTATAACCAAAAATTTTACATAAATTAATAAATAAAATCATAAAAAAATAATTTTGGCATAATTCTAATTAGAATTAAATTTGCTTAAATAATAAATAACAAACTAATTAATTAAAATATTTTTTTTTAAATATGAGGAACTAGTCAACTCTTTCACCTCTCATATTTGTTTCCTATATTTATTTTACCTAATCCCTTCTCTTCTTAGCAGGTTTGTCCTGAAGATGAGTCTTGATTTAGACTCAAAACGTAGACTAAAAATGAAGACTGTGGATAGTTCAAGTTCTACATCCCAAAATATACACCACAGAAACCTCCAATCTATAATCGTTGAGGTATATCTGGATGATATAATATTTGGTAGCAATGATGATCGAATAAGTAAGAAATTTGCTACAAAGATACAAAGTGAGTTTGATATGTCTTTACTTGGTGAGCTGACATACTTCTTAGGGCTTCAAATATCTTAGCAAGGGAAAGGAATATTTATATGTCAAGACAAGTAGATCAAGGAAATGCTCAAGAAATTCAAAATGGAATATTGCAAACCCGTCCTTACTCCAATGGTAACAGGTTGCAAATTGAGCATAGACGATTCATCTAAGGATATGGATTAGAAGTTGTACAGATCTATGATTGGTAGTCTTCTATGTGTAACAACCTCCCGACCATATGTTATGCAAGCAGTTGGACAAGTAGCAAGATTCCAAGCACCCCCAAAAGAATCACATATTATTGCTGTCAAAATAATTCTTCGATATCTAAAGGGAACAACAGAATATGGCTTTTGGTATCCCAAGGGTAAAAATCTCATTATTCAAGCCTTTACAGATGCAGATTGGGCAGGAAGCGTTGATGATCGTAAGAGTACTAGTGGAGCAACATTCTATCTAGGTGGTTGCCTTGTATCATGGTTGAGCAAAAAGAAAACCTCAATCTTGTTATCTACAACAGAATCATAGTACATTGCAGGGGAAACTTCTTATACTCAAGTCCTTTCGATGAAACAAAATTTGCAAGGTCTTCAAGTACAATTATGTGAGCCTATTCCCATCTTCTGTGCTAACACCAGTGCCATAAGCATCTCCAAGAATCCTGTCATGCATTCACAAACAAAACACATTCTGATCAAATATCATTTTGTTAGAGAACAAGTCGCTGAAAAGAATATCAAACTTGAATATATTGGTACAAAAAAACAAATCGCTGATATATTCACTAAATCTTTACCTCGTGAAGAATTTGAATTTCTTCACCAGAAGCTTGGGATTCTCCCAAGTTCTTATTTGATTTTCCTTATTCAAAATATAAAGGGGGAGTGGAAGTGTGTACAGGTCCGCAGGATGATTGTGTGTCAGGGGGAGTTACCCTTTTCCATTGATGTCAAAGGGGGAGATAATGTTGTAGGAAGAGGTTTCATGATCACAGGGGGGAGTACTTGTGTTTCCATCAATTCAAAAGGGGGAGATATTTGATTAGTGGTTTCCATTGATGTCCACCCAAACAACACCAAGGGCTACCTCGATCTTGCATGAAAATTTTGACCTACCAAATTACTATATTCCAAGTCAAGGATATTTTTGATCGTTTCTACTTGTCGAGATGTTTCCGTTGATATATGGCATGCCACGTAATTCTTCACGGTTTGAGAGATATTCATGCTTGATGTTAGTAACCCCAGTTAGTGGGTTAAAACACCATGGGGTTGTGGCATGACACTAATAATTGGTTGTGGCCATTGAAAATTCAATAATTAATAATTTTTAAGCTCCTAAATCCCTCCCACATTCACTTGTTGAAGTCCCTCTCAACCTAAGCATTTATATAAATTGTGATCCTCATATCCTCCTCATGTAGGGATTTCACTACTTGAAACAGGTCATCGTGGAATTTTCTCTATAAATGTTTTTTTTACAAAGGTTTAAAAGCTGAAATTTGGATGAGGCGAAGCCACAATCCTGGGGACACTCCTGTAAAAATTTTAGATCATGGTGCACAACATTTTCAGAGATATGATCTGTGGAAGTTAGGGTTTTTGTAGGCTTCTAAAATTCATCTCAAAGAGGTGAAATTGGGAAAATCTTCATAACTCTCACTCTAAGTATCAGATTAGAATTCTGTAAAAATTGGTAGATAGTGCACGAACTTTAATTTTTTGTGTATCAATTTCAGAGTTGATTGAGGAAAAAGTGACACATGGCACGTCGTACAAGTTCGCTCTACTGAACGAGTCCATAATTAGGTCATTGTGAGAGATTGGGCATAACTTTGCCTTGAAGAATTCAAATTGGGTCAGACCTATGGCATTGGAAAGAAGACTCATAGGAATACTATAGGACCGAAAATCACGTATTGGGGATTCAATATCGAGCTCCTAGAAGGAAAAAAAAATCTGGGTCATGTGTTGTGAAGGGTTTCAAAGGAACATGCTTTCTAGGGAAGCAAAGCAAAGCAAGGTGCAACATAGGTAAGCTCCAGGTAATTATATTCTCTGTATGCATGTTCATCTCTTAATTGCATTAAGTTCTTTGTATTCTATTTTTTTTTTTTTTTTAGCACTGACATATGCTCTACAGGATGAGGTAAGTTTTTCTATTATCATGTCATGGGTACTTCCTTGAAGACTTTTTGTAGGTATTATATATCCATCAAGATAAGACTCAATAAATGATCTAATGTTCTGATGAGTGAGAAAGGGTAGGATGACAAAAGTAGCAATCAAGTTTCAAAACAACAACAAGAAGTTCACCACATGAAGTCTTCACATGGGTAGCACCACATACAGTCATTGTAAAGGTATCATTGTACTGAGTCATTGTAAAAGCATCATTACAAAGTTTGTACAATTTTCTATCTACAATTTTGTTTACATTTGGATATTTCTGAAAGAGTTATAAATTGTTCATGATCTATCACCACTGTTATCACTCTAGTAATTCTCTAAGTTGTGAGATTTTTATTTAAAGTTAAAACTGCACTAGAGGTAACCACAAAACAACTTTTAAACTCTAAGATCTAGCCTTCTTAGGGTTCAGAGAGGGTTCTCTCTATAAAATTTAACTTTGTTTTGATTTATACAATATTAGGTTACTTATGATCGTGCAATTTGGTTTTGGTTTGATTTGGTTTGGTGGGAAAAATCACTTAATGAGATGGATAGTGGGAAATTTGTTTGTCCATTGGGATAAGGAGTCAAAATTCAAGCAGACAGAACTAGGATCAAGGTCAAAATGTCAAATGTTTTCAGGGCAAGATAGATAAGCCTTTCAAGATCTTGGAAGTCTATTTTGTGAGGTGATTTGATCAGGATAAAGAGAAATGAAGGATTCTTTGATCCAGAAAAGGGAAGAAGTAGGCGGAGGTCAAACGAAAGAGGGAGAAATTAAGGGTTCCCTACTCTGGAAATTAGTAGAAAACATAGAAATGATAAACAATAAATACAGGGTGCTTTTAACAAATCCTAAAATAATACTCCTGATTTATCATTCCAATTTGGAACACATATATGGATGCATGAAACAAAAAAGATAAAGAATGACAAGTAGAAAATAATTCACTTCAATAGCTCATCACATGAATCTTGAAATATGATGCTAGTTGATTCAATCCAGTCTTCTACTCAAATTTGAAACACAAAAGCCTCCAAGTACAACAAAAATGACTATAGAAATCTTCAGCTATTTATTCCACAATAATACTTCAAAGAGTGAAGTATTTATACAAAATTGTTTACAAAATATCCTCGAATGCTTCTAGGAATTATCTACGGAAAATATAAATATCTTTACAACAAAATAGTGACAATTTCTTAACAAATAAGCAAGCTGTCCTATTTATCCAAATAAAATAGAAACTAATTCTGGATTAGGTGCAGCTGGCTGCCTTGGTGTCCTCTTTGCTGGCTCAGATATTTTTTGTTTTGAAATATGATCTTCTTTATCTTATAATCTTTCACTTTGATTCTCTTTAATCTCTGATAAAAACTGTTTTACTGTTGTAATAAATTCTGTTTTGACTGAAAAATCAGTAAACTATTGTCTTCCTTTTTTCTACCTTTTAACTTTCATAGTAAATCAGTAAGTGATTGTCAAGCTTCATAATATGGAATTTGAATCTTTTTCATCTTCCTGAAGTTTTCATCTGCTTCAATATATTTGGCAAAAGTTGGTTTTATGACAAACAAATGTGGTTTTCAAGTTCCCGTGGTTATTGTTTACTGAAGAGCTTGTTGGATTATCCACAGCATCACGAAACATTTGTCGATGTTTTGAATCCAAACGGGGATCCATCTTCAGGACAATGGAATGAAGAAATTTAAGAAGGGTCATAATACATTAATAGTGAAGAAGGTAGGAAAGGTAAAACAAGGGCGGACCAAAGAAGTTTTTTAATATTTCTATTTTTATATTTTTTAATTTCTTAATTTTAATTTTCTTCATAGATTTATTTCTTAATTTTGATTTCTAATTTTAATAACATACATATAATATTAAGTTTTATTATTAATAAATAAATAATAAACTTATTAAATTTTTTTTTTTAATAAGTTTATTATTTTCAAAGTTTAGAAAATGCCTATCATTTTTAATTCATATAATGTTTATAATTTATATAATGTTTATGGTTTATTTTAATTTATAATTTTTAAAGGTTATTTATTTTAATATTTTAAAGGTCTTTTTACTTTATATTCTATAAAGTACTTTAGTTTTTATTTTAATTTAATTTTAAAAAATTTAATAAATTAAAAAGCAACTAGTTAAATAAATTTGTATCAATCTACTTTTTTAAAAATATTAATTAATTTTATAAATCATGATTATTAATATTATTTTATAAACCACATTTTTAATTATTTAAATAAACTAATGATTTTCTAGTGAGTATTAATATTTATTTATTTTAAAAATAAATAACTATTTAATACATTAGAAAATTATTGGTTTTAATGAGAAATGTTTGATATATGTTATTGTTAATTCTACTAACAAATATTTAAAGTTTATTAATTTTTACTAATTAGTTAATTTTTTTTTATTTTTTTTATTTTTTATTTTTACTGATTAGTTAATTTTTATTCTAATAAATATTAATCTAGAAAATTAATAAAGTTGGGAAGAAAATAAGTATTTTATAATAATAATTATTAATAAATTAATTAATTTTTATTATATAAAATGAAAATTAATTAACGAGAATAATTATTAAAAGTAAGTTCCTTATTTGTTAAACCATCACTAAAGAAAAGGGACAAACCTGAGATTATTTTACCTGAAAACCTATACCTGGGAGGAATGTGCTTTCGAGGAAAAAATTTGTTGAAGAAGAGGACACCAGCTATCGCTAATTTCATATCCCCCATCCCTATTAAGGTTTTCAGGATGTTTTTTAATCTCAAGGGCCTCTCTTACTTTTCTTTAATAGCGATCTTCTCTTGCAATGATCTTTGCATCTTCAAGACGCACATGGTGCTTAGTTTTTGAAGAGTGTTCCACAAGGGCAGAAGTGTGAAGTCATTCATGCTTGATATCGGCTCCGTGCTCTTTGAGTATCTTCTGGAGTGAACGTCCGGTTTCACCGATATAACTTTTCTCGCATGAACAATCAATTTTGTAAACTCCTTTAAGTTGTTTTGCACTTATATCATCTTTAATTGATTGCATTCTTTGTCTAATAGTCCATGTTGCTGCAAATTGTGCGAAAATATCATTCTTCCTTAGATCCTTGGTGATTTTATCAGTGATACCTTTAATGTATGGTAGAAAAACCCTCCCTCCTTTTTCTTGCTGTTCAAGCCATTTCTGAGGTAAGATTGTGCCCTCAGCTCTTTTTAGAGCCTTCCTGATATCTCTTTCTTTATAACCCAAATCCATAAAAATAGATGATAAGTGGTTGATTTCTTCGTTAAGGTGTTCAGCCTCAGATATCCTTAAGGCCCTAACGGTAAGGGTATTAAGGACACCGAACTTTTGAGCTGGATGATGGTAGGAATCGGCGTGGAGATAACTATCAGTGTAGGTTTTCTTTATAAATACACGGTTCCCAAGGGTTCCATCATCATTCCTAATGACAAGAACATCCAGAAAATTAATTCACATGTTTTCTTAAGTTTCCATGGTAAACTTGATTTCTGAGGAAATGGAGTTCAAATGATGAAAAAAATTGGCTAGATTCTCTTTTCCATGTGCCCACTTTATATTAGTATCATCAACAAATCTTTTCCACCAATTTGGTTTTAAGGGATATGAGGCAAGGGCCTTTTTCTAAAAAATTTCCATATATAAGTTGGTGACAATAGGGGATAGTGGAGAACCCATTGCGACCCCTGATACCTGCTCATAGAACTCCCCTTGAAAGCTGAAGAAAGTGGAACAAAGGCAGATTTCCACAAGCTTGGCTATTGCTGGATCAGTAACCTCTTTAATGACCTGAATTGCCTCATATAAAGGAATCTTAGTGAATAGGGATACCACATCAAAACTAACCAAAATGTCACCCTCTTCTACTCTTTGATCTTTGATGAGTTTAAAAAAATCATTTGAATCCTTTATGAAAGAGTTTGTGTTCCCAACAAGGGGTTTCAGGATCTTAGCAACATATTTCGTTAGCTCATAGGTGGGGGATCCTATGGTGTTGACAATCGGTCTGAGGGGGATACCATATTTATGGATTTTGGGTAATCCATAGATCCTGGGTATGACATCACATGTAGGGGTCAACTTCTTCTTTAACTTGTCATCAAGTCTTGAAATCTTAATCGCTTTCTTGACTTCTCTTAAAAATTTTGGCAAGGGGTTGTAGTTAAGTTTCTTGTAGCTACTGCAATCAAGATGCTCTTTCATTTTCCTTATATAGTCAGTCTTATCTAGAATGACAGCAACACCACCTTTGTATTCTTTAAGTATCACAAAGTTGTCATTATTGCGTACGGTTCTCAGAGCACTAATTTCTTCCTTATTTAAGTTGCTTCTAGGAGTTTTGGCTTTCTTCAAGATAAGGGAGCATTCTTGTCTTAATGTTTCTTTATCATCAAGAGCTAACCCTTGAATTCCTTCCTCTATACTGCATAATATGCTTTCATTTGGGATGCTCTTGGGAGCAACCACAAAGCCTAAGCCCTGGCTAAGAATATTGATGGAAACTTGATCTAGCTATAAAGAGGATAAATTCACAACTTTTTTATTTTTATCATTCTTGATTTGTGGCTTTCCCATAATTTCGATTATGTGCTTACTATGGAAAGTTTTGTGGCTCTTCTCAATACGTGACAACCAACCTCCATCCCTACCACGTAGTTTCAAAGGTTTGCATGGATTGACTGAAGTGGAACCCGCGATATTGCATGGATTGAAAGTGTTTTCGATCGAAGTGGAACGCACGGTATTGCAAGGATTGAAAATTTTTTTGACCGAAGTGGAACCCGTGGTATTACAAGGATTGACACCATGTTTGACCGAATTGGAACCCGTGGTGACCGAGGTATCATTGTTACAGATTTTAACTGTATTGGCTGTATTGGAAATCAGGCTCGGGCTTTCTAATACCGTAGTATTTATTAAGGCATCCAAGAAAATAACGCTGTCTGCGTTAACTCCATTAAGAAGCCTGGTTTTTCCATCCATCACCGGTTCCTTCAAAGAATGGGATTCCCTCACGTCTGCATAAATTTCACTGTTTTTTAATGTCAGAGACAGGGACTTAGGGGGCGCGTTGTAATTTCTGAGAGAGAGAAGGTAATTCGTGTTATAATGGATTGTTATCTTCAACGACGGATTAGCATGAAAGCCACAATTTTCAACCCCATTACTGACAGGAACGTGTCCATTGTTTGAACAGTCCCTGATATCATCTCTTCATGAATAGCTAATGCTCCTTTTTATGTTCAAACAGTCCCCGTTTCCAGCTTTTTCTGAATGGTCTACGTTATCAACTATGCCACAATTCTTTTAACACTGCATGGGCCCATATTTTTGCTGTCACCATTCTCAGAATTTTTAAAGTAAATCACTCTATTGACTTTTTTCTACTTATTGAGATTCCTTCGGACGAGATAGTTGACAGGGTAATCCCTCTCAGAAAAGATAATATTCACATCATTATTGCCCGCCAACACATCAATGGAGTTAAACACTATCCCATCTGACAGTTCCAACCCATTAGAGGCTGCGCTAGGTCCGAATTCCTTATCGCCATAGACATTTTTATCGAACTGGGACAATCTTCTCATTTTTTCTAATTTCCTGTCATGCCTGCTTTTAGCCAACAGACCCTCCCTTTCAGCTTTTAAAGCAGCCCTCACATCGACTATTTTCCATAATTTTGGAATGATAATATTGGAAAATTTTAAATGTAGATAAAGTGCAGAATGCCCCATTTTATCCAGCAGGGCGTGGTTCTTCGTAATTTCTCCAAAAATTAGGCTAAAAACTAGTTTTAAAAGATATTTGTTATATATGCTAAGATGAGGTTTAGGTTTAATCTGAGCGAAAAGAGGAATGAGA
Source organism: Pinus albicaulis (assembly GCA_034641835.2). Lineage (NCBI taxonomy): Eukaryota > Viridiplantae > Streptophyta > Pinopsida > Pinales > Pinaceae > Pinus > Pinus albicaulis. Next base: position 1,308,441,727 of record CM076582.1, read on the forward strand.
TTATTGTCACGACATTCTTTAAGAAATTTTAGGTCTGCTACCCTTCTTTCAATCTTCATTCTGGTTCTTTCGAGATAACAAATCTCTTCCAAAGAATCCCCTCCATGCAGGGACATAATTTTGGTTTCCAAGTTTCTATGGTTATTGTTTACTGAAGAGCTTGTTGAATTATCCACAGTATCACGAAACATTTGTCGACGTTTCGAATCCCAATGGGGATCCATATTCAAGAAAATGGAATGAAGAAATTTAAGAAGGGTCATAATACATTAATAATGAAGAAGGTAGGAAAGGTAAGACAAGGGCTGACCAAAGAAGTTTTTTATTATTTCTATTTTTATATTTTTTAATTTTTTAATTTTAATTTTATTCATTGATTTATTTCTTAATGTTAATAATATGCATATAATATTAATTTTTATTGTTAATCAACTATGTTGCACTGCCTGTGGGGATGGGGGGACGGCGGGGACAGGGGGACGAGTTTCCGGGATGGCTAGAGCGCGCCCCAAATTTTTAGGGGATGGCGGGTTGGGGACGGCAAGTGCGGAAACTATTTATTATATTTATTATTTATTATTTAATATTTAAAATTTATTAGAAAATTAAAATTAAATAAAATTAAACATGAATGAACATTGAAAATAAATAAAATTAAAATACTAAAATCATAAATCATAAATCATAAATCAATGAATCATAAATATAAACTTTAAAGACAAATTTTGAGAATTGTGCATCAAAAAAACAAATTTCGTCATCATTGCATAACTTAAACTTTAAAGGCATAAATGTTGAATCATTTCATTATTCATACAACTTACAACCTACAAATTACAATCTAGTAATCTACTAGAATACTACTATCTACAGACTAATATCTACATAATCAATGATCTTTCTATGATGAATCATTTCAAAGTTTAAATAGCAGCTAAAACATAAAGATGTAAACATAAAAAATTAATTAAAATTTAAATAAAAATCTCAAATTAAGAGTCTAGAAGTAGAAAACCATGGATTATAATTTATAAATTATAGTCATAGACTATAGTCCAAGAACCAAAATACTAAAATAGTCACTAGTGTAGCTACCAAATAGAAAATCTGAAAATCAAAATCAAAATGTCTCAAAACAACAACAAAAAGGAAATATGAGCCAATATCCATATGGCAGATTCCATAGTAGAAATGAAGGTTGAAGCTACTCAAATATTCATATCTTCTGCATCAAGTGTATCTAAAAATGCTTGAGCCTCACTATCTTCTCTCCCATCATCATCAATTCTTTGCAACTCTCGCTCAATGCCATCTAATGGTACATTAACTAATCCTGTCTGGATAGATGGCCCATCATCATCATAGTCAATCTGTGAAGCATCCTCAGGATCTACATCCCACTGTGCTGCAGGTCCCTGTAAATACTATGGAGTCTTCCTTGTAAGAAGGCAAAGACTGCTGTGAACATAAACTAGTTTCTCCACTCTTTTAGAGGTAAGCCTATTCCTCTTAATAGAGTGGATAAAACTAAATGTAGACCAATTCCTTTCTGCAGCTGAAGAACTGGCAACCTGAGATAGTAAATGCATAGCAAGGATGCATATTTTTGTTACTTTATACCCATACATCCTCCACCATCCACTGTGACTTCTTTGTGCCATACCCAACAAATCTTCCTTTGTGGCTCTAGAGAAAATGGGGCTACTGAACAAAGCAAAATCAATAAATTGTTCTCGAACTATGGTTGCTTGTTCTGATGTATACATCTTTTCTATGGCTGCAATAAATCCTTGTTTCACTTCAGGTTCATCTATTGGTGGAACTCTACCTTCTCTCTCCACATACCACTTTGGATTAAGTGCATAAGCGGCCATATGAAGAGGTGTGTTTAACTTGTTCCATCTTTTTTCAATCAACCTTTGGAGTTCATTAAATAACACCAAAGAGGGCTCCCTTTGACGAATGATGGACTTGATCTTTCCAATCATGCTATCAATTGACTCATATATTTCCCCAAGGCAAGGGGAATCTAAATCTGCATACCTAATTAGCTCCACTATTGGAGCAGTGAATGAGACAATGTATTTCACATCGACCCACCAATCATCATTCAACACCAACTACCTTACTTTATTTCCTTGATTTGTTTTCGATTCCCCCCATGCAGACCACTCAGAACTTATAACTGTGGCCTTTAGGGCATGCTGCACCTCTAGCATGCGGTCAAGAAGGAGATAGTGGGTGGCATACCTTGTATCTGTTGGTTTCAGGAACTCCTTTCTTGCATAAATTCTATAAATAGCTAAAGAGGCATGGTGGTTGAAAATGAACATTTGCACCTCTCTTGCATCCAAAATAATGCGGGTGATCCAAGAAATTTTACCAATGTCTTTGAGTGCATTATTTAAAGCATGCACACAACAAGGTGTCCAAAATAGATGCTTGTACCTGCTTTGAATCATCAACCCTGCAGACCTACAAACTGGTGTAGCATCTGTGATAACTTGAACTGTGTTTGTAGGACCAATCTCCTCAATTGCATCTTTTAATACCTCATATTGAAAGGCTGCATCCTTTATCTTTCCAGTACAATCAATTTCCCTTAATAAATATGGTCCACTTGGAGAGGTGACAATGATGTTCAACAAAGGCCTTTGTTGAATATTTTTCCATCCATCCATGACAATTGAACATCCATATTCAACCCATGTTTTTTAAGGCTTTCCATCACCCCTTGCATCTTTGTGACCCCTCTATCTAACAATGTTGTCCTCAATTTATTGTAACCAGGGGGCTGAAATGATGGACCAGCAGCGATGAATTTCTTTATCATCTCTTTGTACTGAGGGGAGCGGGTGACATTAAATGATATTCTGTTGGCAAAGAAGAATTCAACCATTGCATCTTCTGCCTCAGTCTTGCGTTGCACATTGAACCACTCTGCCACAACACTAGTAGCTTTGTCTTTCTTACTTGTACTAGATTTGCTAGAACCTAAATCAGTGGAATTTTTTTCATTCATTCCTGTTTAATGGTTCTCTTCTTCTGTGCTTAAAATTCTGGGTTTTTTGAAGACAGAAGTGTTTTCCAACTTTTCCTCCTCCATCTCTACAACACCCCCTGTGGCAGCCATGTGAAGTTTAGTAAGTTCAATTCTCTTTTCCAATGAACATGTGCATTCCTTTACTCCATCTCCTGGAATAGACAAAAGATGATGGTAAACTCTAGTGTAGCTTCCCTTGAAATGATGACCACAAAGGTTGCATTCCCAATCCTATGAACCACCGTTGTTTTTCTTTTTATTCTTGGTGATTTTTTTGACAAACTGAAGCAAGGGTTTCTTTGTGTTGATGAAAATAGAATTTTCTGTTGCCCCTGCTAATGTTTGAGTTTTAGTTGCAGTTTGAGCCATTGGTGAAGTATTGCTGTCAGTGTCCATTAATTTTTTTTTAGAAGTGAACTATGAAATTTAAAAATACAATAAATTTGTTTTAAAATTTTGAGAATATTTTTTTCTTTTTAAATATCAGACTACTGTTTAAAAAATAAAAATATAAAATGAAACTGTAAAATTACTTGGCAACAAAAAACGCACTGTTGCTCCAAGTTTTTTGATAGCTCCCCACAGTTAGTTACTGGACAGTGGAACTGGAAACACTGCTTAATAAATTAAAAACAGTGAAAAAAATTAAAAAAAAAATATCATTTATAAACTCTGCTCCCACTAGTATTAAAAACGCAGTTACTAAATGTAATTTAATTTAAAAAATTTGAAGCGTTTTAACCTGTGTTTTTTCGTTGTGGGTGTGCACTGTGAAATTTAAACCAGTGGTGGTTGCTGCATTTTTTTTCTATGAGCAGAATGGAAAACGAAGTGTCTTTGGCACTTGCTAGCTGAGAGAGAAGGCTCTCGAGTCTCAGCACTGCGTGGTGGAGATGGCACGAGTCTGAATTATGGAAGGAGTCGGGCTCTTTGCCGCCGGCGGAATGTTTGGTGGCGCTGCTGGAGTATGCGGGCTAAAAGCTCTTCAAAGAGCCAACTGAAAAATCCTCAACCTGCGGGCAGAGAGCTCTATGCTTGGTCAGGTGGCGGCAGAACAGTTTCGGTCGGGCGGTGGCAAAACAAAACAGAACAGTCTCAGGCGGCCAGTTTCAAAATGTAAAATGGAAAATGCGTTCAAGTGTTGCCTTTAGAACTTAGGTTTAGGTTTATAATTTAATGAATTAAAAATTTAAAACTATTAATTTGTAATGTCGCGCGTTTAGTTTTATTGTTTTGCATTTTATTTTATTTGAAATTTTACATTTATTATTTTATAAAAATGATTTTTTAATTTTTTTTAATAAATAAAATAAAATAAAAAATAACGAAATGTCAAACATTCGATTTTATTTTTATTCATAATGTTTTAAAATTGTATATTTACTATTTTATAAAAATTATGTTTTAATTTTTTTTTATAAAAATTAAAAAAAAAAAACGAAATATAATAAATATTTGATTTTTTTTAATTCATAATGTTTTATTTTTTGGGGATGTTCAGAAGTCCCCGATTTATCGAGGGACATCTTGGAAGTCCCCGAAAAGTCCCCGAATTTTCGAGGGATAGCTAGGGGATGGCTTTGAAGTCCCCAACTCAACGGGGATGTCCCTGACAAATATGGAACGTTTCCGAGGAGTTCCAAAGTCCCCGGAACGCCAGAACGAAGGGAACAACATGAAATTTAGGCAGGGACGAGTCCCCGTGCAAATTTTTTTTTGTTTATTAATAAGTTTATTATTTTCAAAGTTTAGAAAACTCCTATCATTTTTAATTCATATAATGTTTATAATTTATATAATGTTTATGGTTTATTTTAATTTATAATTTTTAAAGGTTATTTATTTTAATATTTTTAAGGGCTTTTTATTTCTTAAATTTTTTACTTTATATTCTATAAATTAATTTAGTTTTTAATTTAATTTAATTTAATTTTTTTCAATAAATTAAAAAGAAACTAGTTAAATAAATTTGTATCACTCTACTTATTTTAAAATATTAATTAATTTTATAAATCATGCTTATTAATATTATGTTATAAACCACATTTTTAATTATTTAAATAAAATAATGATTTTCTAATGAATATTAATATTTATTTATTTTAAAAATAAATAACTATTTAATACATTAGAAAATTATTGGTTTTAATCAGAAATGTTTGATATATGTTATTGTTAATTCTACTAACAAATATTTAAAGTTTATTAATTTTTACTGATTAGTTAAATTTTTTATTTTATTTTATTTTATTTATTTATTTTATATTATTTATACTGATTAGTTAATTTTTAATCTAATAAATATTAATCTAGTAAAATTAATAAAGTTGGGAAGAAAATAAGTATTTTATAATAATAATTATTAATAAATTAATTAATTTTTATTATATAAAATAAAAATTAATTAACGAGAATAATATTTAAAACTAAGTTCCTTATTTGTTAAACCATCACTAAAGAAAAGGGACAAACCTGAGATTATTTTACCTGAAAACCTATAATTGGGAGGAATGCGCTTTCAAGGAACAGATTTGTCGAAGAAGAGGATGCCATTTGTCGCTAATTTCATATCCCCCATCCCTATTAAGGTTTTCATGATGTTTTTTAATCTCAAAGGCCTCTCTTACTTTTCTTCTGTAATAGTGATCTTCTCTTGCAATGATCTTTGCATCTTCAAGACGCACTTGGTGCTTAGTTTTTGAAGAGTGTTCTGCAAGGGAAAAAGTGCGAAGTCGTTCATGCTTGATATCGGCTCCGTGCTCTTTGAGTCTCTTCTGGAGTGAACATCCGGTTTCATTGATATAACTTTTCCCACATGAAAAATTAATTTTGTACACTCCTTTAAGTTGTTCTGGACTTATAGCATCTTTAACTGATAGCATTCTTTTTCTAATAGTCCCTGTTGCTGAAAATTGTGCGAAAATATCATTCTTCCTTAGAGCCTTGGTGATTTTATCAGTGACACCTTTAATGTATGGTAGAAAAACCCTCCCTCCTTTTTCTTAGGGTTCAAGCCGTTTCTAAGGTAATATTGTGCCCTCAGCTCTTTTTAGAGCCTTCCTGATATCTCTTTCTTTATAACCCAAATCCTTAAAAACAGACAATAATTGGCTGATTTCTTCGTTAAGGAGTTCAACATCAGATATCCTCAAGGCCCTAATGGCAAGGGTATTATCTCATGCTGCAAATAAAATAAATCTTCAAAACTTCTGAGTAAGACCTTCCCTATAGGGATACCTTGTCCATCTGTCTTGTTTAATTGCTCTTTTGCATATTCTCTGATCTTCTTATTGTAATCCTCCTGAGGAATAAGCTTATCATTTATGAACAAAATATTAGGTAGAATTATTTGCCTCAAATTTTCAAATTTAAACATAAACTTGGTTATGGCTATGTTCATATTCTCACATTTCTCTTCAAGCTGTTTCATCGAGTTCTTCTTTGAAATGACTTTCCTTATTTCAAGGATTGTTTCAGTCCTGTCAATTATGTCAATTTCTTCCAACTCCTGATTTTTATTGATGTTGAGAAACTTAATCAATTCTATGGCTTGCTTAGGTTTGTCACCTAGCTCATCATTGGTTTTCTGAATTTCTGCTAGTGTTGCCTTTAGTAAATATCTCTATTCAAAGATTCCCTGAATTGAGGGCCATACATCATTGATGGCTTCAATGATTTTGTTCCATAACTGGTTTTTCACATATGATATTGGCTCCTTTAAGGTTAAATCCTTTTGAAGTTTCTTGAGTTCTTCATTTAACCTATTAGCCCTTTTCTCATGATTTTTAGCATTGATTCGGGCGAAATTCTTTGTATCTTCAAGATTGTCTATCACTTTCTTCAATCTGTTAATTTTTCTTATTTGAAGTGACATTTCTTCCCTGGCTTTTACTAGTTTACTCGCCTCATCTAAAGGTTGAGCTGCTATAGTAGATGACTCTGTAGCTGAAGTTGTAGATGATGTCACTAGCATTGCGGTAGCCAGTGGTACTTTGGGTGCCAACTCTTCTACTAGACTTGAAGGCACAACTGTAGTAACCATAGGAATTACTGAAGGAACTTTCTATGTTTTGTTTTTCCCTTTCATGGACAACCTTGTCTATTTGAATTTCCATTTCTTTGATCTGTCATGTTAGCTGAAAGATTAAGTTCATCATATCATCCTTCTCAGTCTATTCTTGTATAATTTATTTGCCTTGAGGATGTTCTATTGATGGAAGCTTGATTTGTTTCCTTAATGATGAAATGTCCTCATTATTTTTCTTCACTAACTGTTCCGCATCTTTGGCATTTGCAGGATCATATCCAACTTGCATGACCAACTCTTGTAAAGATTTAATTCTAAGATCTTTAGCATATAATGAGGCTTTTTCAACCTTCCTTTCATCTTTCATGTTTATGACTGTGTTCTGAAGTTTTTGAACACTCATATCCTTGGTTGTAATGGTAGAATACAACATATCTGAACTCTGTCTATGAAATTCTATTTGATCAAGTGCATGAATTTTTTCTATTTATACTTCTAGATCAACCTTTTTGTACTCTCCAACTGCCTTTGGATTTTTCACTGTAGGCTATATAACTGACATTATAAGCTTTTTATTTGAGTAGTCAAAGGCTGATAAAAGGCTATTTTGTATACTTGGTGTTTGCTTCAAATATTGAGAGTAAATCTCATTTTTGATCTCTTCATTGTTTGTCTTAATATGCTTGCATTTTCTCGGATATCAAGGTCTTTTTCCTTTGCTGTTTGTGAAGATGATGCTTCTATGTTCTGTTGTTTTTCTATCATATGTGCATTTGAATGATCAATCTGTTCTTCATTCAAATTATCTATAACTGGCTCATTTGTGATGACTGTAGCAACATCTGTATTTGTTACTGGGACATCTGTGTCTTCAACCTCAATAGTCACTTTCTCTTTACCCACTGGATTTATCTTAAGCTTTTTATTATATCTTAAATTTAACCTGGTCTCAGTAGTGGTCTCTGCAATGTAATTTCCTTATTATCTTACTATTTTGGTGGCTTTCTCTACTTGATTTGCAGTTTGGAAAGTGTGACTAGTATCACGTTGGTTTACTGCATCTATCAAAGTGTTTTCTACCCACTGAGTCTGATTGACATACTTCTCAATATCTGGCTTTTTCTCATGAATGTAGGGTGTTATTTTGCACTTAACCCTAATTTTACTTAATATTCCTTGTGGATCATAGTTCCAGGAGATAATTTCTTCAAATCTGTACTCTAGTAACTATTTGGCTTCTTTTGTCTCTCCATCTCTATGATTACAAATGAAGGGTCCCATTTGATTCTTTAACTTAAATTGTGTTTTCTTCTTTGCTGCTAGGAAGTTGATAAAATCAGAATTTAATGATGTATTCTAAGGAAAAAAACCCTCATTGGTACATATTTGGGTAGTTTGTAGGGAAACAAATTAGACCCAAAAACTCTGATTTTTGTGTGTTTTCCATACAAATACCAATCCTCAGTTCGTGTTTGTTCAGAAAGCTGTAGAATTATCTTCATTTCATCATTGATCCTTGGTTGTTCAGTATTTGTTAATATTCTTATCAATGGATGAAAAAATAAGTCTTAAAATTTTATATAAGTAAACTTTGTGGACTCTTTTCTGATTAAAGATGTCCAAAAAATGACTAAAACTGGATTTCCTTTTATGTCAAGCTTCTGGAGAGTTACTGGAAACTTATCTTCTTGAAAATACAAGAACATATGGAAGAGAAAATATGTGTATCTAAAAACTCATTCAGTTGGAAATTTAAACAGATGTTCATGGATATTGTCAGCAATGTACTCAGCATAATTGAAGATGATAGAAGGAGGTTGTCCTAGTGAAAAAGTAGATAGGAAACCTAGGATGGATTCATCTATATGCTCATCTGTAAAGTATGCTAGGATGAATGATAATATGGAAATAACATGCCTTGAACATTCTGGAAATTTTGAAGTGGAATATGGAGGATTGATTTGAGGAATTTCCACATGTAAGGGCATGAATACTTGGAAGATATGAAATCTTTTGGGAAAATCAAGGCCAATGTGCAACTTGGTAAGAGCTTCTATTGAGAAAGAAACTACTTTAGGATCATGTTTGAGCTGTAACATTTGGTTAATGGATTCAGCAGTAATTGTAAACAATAATTCTTTGTTTTCATTCACTATTGCTCTTTTTTCAGGCACATAATAGTTCTGAAAAAACCTAATCACCTCTGGGCATGGATGAGTGACTAGAACAATATATTTGGGCAAATTTTATTCCCAAATTTGAACTTCTTCCACCTGATCTAGGGATTTTTCAAAGCTCCAGTTGTGGAGGTCTAACAGATTGAATTCTACAATTGGATCTATTATTTTATAGTCTACATCTGCTAAGGGGATGTGCTCAATTTCAACAACAGGAGGTTGTAGAGGATTCAAAATGATGGCAGTCTTGAAGGACATAGCTGAAGTGGCTTTTGGCATTTTTAGGCTTTTAGGATTACTGAAACTCTGTTTTTTAGGCTTTCTGGTTTCTTCTGTAAGATTAAATGGTTTACAGAAGTATTCTTGACTTTGACAATGATTGTTGGGTGAAAATGGGTACAATTTGTTCTTTCTTTGGATTTATATTTCAATTTCAATCTTGAAAATGTATTTCAGATTCTTACTAGTTATGAAAATAAGAAAAAGGGGTTTCTTAGGTTTTTCAGTAGATAATAGAGCTGAAAATTGTTTGAAATAGGGCGCAGAGGGTTGGGTTACATGCAGAGGGTTTCTAGGCTTTAATTGGAGTTTTATATAGTGTGAAAAAAACTAAATAAACTCAATATTTTCCTTTAAAACTAAACACAATATAAAACAAATTTTTAGAAAAAAATTTGGCAGGGTTTAGGCTTTTTTTCAGCAATCTAAAGGCTTTCTTAGATTGAATAGGTTTATACAGGTTTCAATTTCTTTAGTAAATTCCTTTTCAGAATGATATAGGGTTGTTTTTCTTGAAAAATTCTTGTTTTACACAGGTATGGGTCTTTAAAATGGGCTCTGAGGTGTTTGGACTGAAATCTAGTATCTTTTCAGGTCTTTGGAAGTTTTCTTGGACTTTCAGCAATCTTCAACAAAAAATGCAGGATTTTTCACTGATTCTGGGCATATAAACAGTCTAAAGGTTTCTTTGAGTCGGGAGGACAAAGACAGTGATATAGCGTAGAAGAAATGGACTAATGGTGTGATTTTGGAGTTTATTAAGCAATTTAGGTTTAGAGTATCTGCAATTAATGGAAGTCACATCGGGCAATGGGAAATTTTCGGGCTTCAAAGGCTAGAAACTGTAAGTGGTTATCATGTTTGTTTTAAGTGGTAAGTGGTTTGAGATGGATCAAATGTGATCCAATAAATTTCAGCCACGTTGACGAGAAAGGAAAGGCTAAAACACCTATGTCACATGGTCAAGAAATGTATTATAGTCGCATAATTTTATTTTCGATATAGCCTTTAGATCATTGGATTTGGGAGCATGACTGGGAACGAAAGCGATTTGAGGTTGAGTTTCTTGACGTTCATAAGTGGGGTCATGGTTTTGTAAATGCGATGGGATAAGTTTTAACTCTATACATATGTTATATTTATAACATTAAAACTTTATGTTATGTGATTGGCGGAGGGGGGTATTGTTAAATGTTTTCAACTAAAACATTCACAAATGTTTCAACAATATTGGCACAGATAGGATATTATATGGTAAATAAACCTTTTAACAGGTGTTTTAATACCATACGGGGCAAGATATAATATATTTGTTAAACACACACATGTTGTAGGAGAAAATAAACACACACAAATGGAAAGATAAGAATTGGTTGCATATATTATTCGCCATAGATGTACATTTATAATACAATGGTGTGACTCTTGGATTCATCTTCCAAGGTCACTTGGACTCATTTCTGACTTTTCCTTCCACACCTACCCATAGAGGATTAGGTGTTCAACATTTCCCTCAATCCGAAGGGGTATGTGTGAGTCCAAGAAGAGATTTGTAATACAAATCTGCAAAATATGCATGGAAACACTTAGGCTGAATCAGCTCTCTGAAATGTTGGCATAAAGAGGTGGTTTAAGGATGACCACCAACACTGGAACGAAACGCTTATTGCAGTTCCCGGAACTCTTGCAAAACTGGCAAGAAGCTGAGAGCTTCTGGTAGAGGAAGTGTCCCTCATATTTGAAGAGGGAGACCTTCAACCTAGAAGAAGGGAGGTCTACAACCTGCGATGGTTTAAGGATGACCACCAACACTGGAATGCTTGATGCATTTCCTGAAACTTTACGAAGGCTGGCAAGAAGCTGAAGTCTTCTGCTAGAGGAAGTGCTTCGAATTCTTTGAAGAGGAAGAATATGAACCTCACATGGATGGTTTAAGGTTTCCCACCAACCAAAGGCATGCTCATGGGCATATGTGTCTCTGGCTACAACTATGAATCTGGAATGATGAATTGTGGCTCAGGCTCATGTGAACTGCTATGTCTCTGGCTACAACTCTGAATCTAGAATGAGAGATTGTGCCCTAGGCTCACTCAATGTGACTTCGAAGCTTGTAGATGATCACCATTTTCCCCCCTGTCAGGTAAAAGTTGAGATGATGTCGAAAACTCAACTGCAAGTTTGTTCAATATTCGAGAACAAGTTCTGACATGTGACTTAAACATCTTCTTGTCCATTGATGCCTATTTCTAAGAAGCGATCAATCCAAGACGAATCTTTGTTCTTGCAGGAGGCTTGTTTCTGAAGCATCTATGTGAAGAATGGGTGTGCCGACCACAATGCTTGCATGGGTGAAGATAAAAACAATGATCTTTCATATTGCCAACTCAATCACAGTGTTGGCATTTTACAATTTGTTTTTGTTGTTGCTGTGGAAGAGGAGCAGGATTTGGAATAGCTGAAGGTGAACTGTCATGAAGAAATTTGGCACTATAAAACTTTATGGGCTTGGAGTAGTCCGGAATATGAAAGGACACATCCTTTTCATATCCAAGACCTTTTTTGTGCTTGTTGTGGAAAAGATTTTCCCAAGGTCTGATGATGGGCTTGGGAAGTGCAGACTGAGCTACTACATCTGCATGTAAATAAGCTCTTCTACAAGGAAATGAATGTGAATCGACTGCAACTTTATATTCTTTCTTCTAATGGGAGTCCTTCTCAATTTTATGAACAGAAATAGGTTCAGAATGATGAATATTTTGCTGAAGTTCATCTTGCTGAAGCTGAGACTCCAACTGCAAAAAATCAGTCTTGTTTTGTGCATCTTGTAAGCAAGTTTGAATATTAAAAAGACAGTTCTTTCTCATTTTTACCATATCATGAACAATGGAATGAAAGAGGTTATGCAATAACTCTAATGCATCATTGATTTTAGCCATTTTTCTCAACAACTCAAGCTCAAGACCTAAAGGGTGTCGGATTCAAACGATAATGCACCCATTTACAATGTGATTCAAGCACCTTTTAATCTTTCTTCCAACTATGGAATTCCTAAAGGACAAACTCTACTACTCAAATTATGGAGGATGCAACTCAGAAAAATGGACTGACTTAGACTTTCAGCAAATGGATTTCAAACAAATGGTTCCAAATTATATCACTTTAATGGAGATCATTGAGGACTGATGCATTTTTTTCTTTTTTTTAAATTGGTTCGTTGACAACGTTCATGCGATATTATAGTGAGGGTTTACTACATTTCCTTTCTTCTTTTTATTTTTATTTTTTGATAAAAAATGGATTATATATAGTGAATTATGATACAACGATGTTTACAATATCTTCTTCTTAAGCCATGTACTAAAAAGTACCATTGGGAGCTTATAAATGCAAAACATCGAGCATCACACAGTATGAAAGAAATGCAAAAGCTTGCCTAGTTTCTAGGCAAGGCTACCCGTAACAATTTCCAAGGATCTCTGGTGATTGAGAAGACAACAATAAATTGGAAAAAAAACAACCTTGTTAGATTTAAGTCTTAAAACTGACCTCTCCAATGTTTTTCAATAAGCCACAACATCCTTCAAGGCCCATTCCAGACAAGAATTTCTTTACCTCAAAAAATGCATCCATCGTCAAAGTGTTCTACTACATAGAACATATTTTCAACCTTCTCTTTGGTAGGATAATTCAATGTCAGGTTTACACTAGATTCTTGATGGCACAAAATTTTCTACCAAAAGAGCATGCCTTCAAATAGCATTCGCCATTTTTATCATGCTCCATTTTGGCAACCTCTATCTACGTCTACATGAAGAGCTGCATCCTCTGCACCTCCAAGTCCCTTGTAAACTCCTTGCACTGCTTCTCCAATTCCATCATCTACTGGTGCTTGGAGTTCTCAATCCGCTCATAGATCTCTCTGAACTTCAAAATCGTCTACGCCAATTATCTCACAAGGCTCTCAAAGGAAGACAATGACTTCCTCCCCCTCTTTCCCTTCTCATCAGCCCCTTCTCTGGGTAAGCTCTTAGGAGAGGTAGCGGACAGAGGGATAAGGGGAGCAGTGTATGCATGGAGGGTCGAGGGTGAGGGTGTGGGTGGAGTAGGATCTGTTTGGTGCTTGGAGCAGCGGGAGGGCCAAGGGAGGAGGCAGTGGAGTGAGTGGTTTTGGGAGCAGGAGGTGTGGGAGTAGGGAGGTGTGAAAGAAGGAGAGAGCCGTGGGTAAGTAGGTGGAGATGGTGTAGGAAGTTGTGGGTAGTGTGCGGAAGAGGGAGTGAGCCCAGAGCCGAATTGAATGGGTCGTGAGGGATGATAGGTAGGAGCGCTGGAGGTAGAAAGGAGCCGTTATATGTAGTCAAACCAGTGCAGAGAGTGGTTACACAGTCGAAATGTTTTTGGGTTGACCAGCACTACGAGAAGCATTAATGTGTTTCAGGATCACGCAGACACATTCACTCAGAAATATTCACTCCAAAATAGCACTATGCCCAGAGCCACGCAAATTTCTATCAAGCCAAGAGCATAGAGAGTGCGTTATATTGACAGTGCACACCAATTTTGTAATGAGTGGCGCTTAAAGGGTGCTTTAGGAGCAGTGCACAAATTGACAGAATTTGCTGCAGGAGCTGGCAAGAAAATATGGCAGAGGAGGTTAGTTCTGCAGAAAATGGTTAGAACACAAGGAGTTACAAAAGAAAAAAAAGGCTAAAATAGAGCTGGACACATCTGAAAATGCCAGGACCTCACTTTCACTTGCAGAGAAAAACCACAAAAACAAATGACTCACTCACATGAATAAGCAGTAGATCTCTGGCTCCGATACCATGTTAAACACACACATGGTGTAGGAGAAACTGAACACACACAAAGGGAAAGATAAGCATTGGTTGCATATATTATTCACCATAGATGTACATTTATAATACAATGGTGTGACTCTTGGATTCATCTTCCAACGTCATTTGGACTCCTTTCTGACTATTCACCTTCCACACCTACCCATAGAGGATTAGGTTTTCAACAATATTTATATTTTTAAACCTATGGGGCAAAAGGGCGGGTTTTATTTTTGGCACATGGGATATATAACCATAGGTTAAAACTTTAAATAAAGGGTTTTGGGTTTATTTACATATAAGGGATTTGATAAATAAGGGAGGGATGTAATATAGGGATTCAATATCTTAGGTTAGTGGTTAATATGAAATAAAGGTGTAATATATGAAATGAATAAAAATACATAATTTAAAACTAAGTAAAGTGTAAAAATAGGCAATAAAGCATAGTTTTGTCCCATTCTTGTTTTTTACACATGGACTTAGAATAAAATGTATTTTATAGGTTTTTTGAGTGTTTTTTGAATGAAAATGAAATTAATTATGTAGTTTTTTTGCTTTTACTAAGAAAAAAAGTGTTTTACATAGGAAAAAGGATCATAATCTTTGGAAAAGGGTGAATATACTAATGAAATGGGTTTTATGTAGGGATTCCATATATTTTTAACCAATTAGTTTTCAAGCCTTGGGTCCGGTCCCAACAGAAGTCACAGAAATGTTCTGAGCCTCTTTAACTGAAGGTTTAGAATACTGAGCCATTGTGGGGGAGGGAACTTAGTAATTACTGCCTGATGATGCTTTATTACATGCCTTGCACAATTGCTTTTTGCCTACCTATCATTATTTCTAACATTTTTAACTTCATTTTCATGGGTGAATTTAAGCTTGCAACCCTAAATCCATTTTTCTTTCAAAGCATAAAAACTATCTAAGTGTAACCTTATTTCATCCAAGGGCTCAGATTAAACTGTTGATCTTTTGATTTATTCTCTAACTATCTACTGTTTCGTCAATTTTAAACTATTTGACATATCTTTATTCTCTATCTAAAACATGAAATTTAAATCATGAAGAGTTAAGATTAAACTATTTAACTAATCATGGATTATGGTATTTATTGACAATGTGCACATAATCATTATTCTTGCAGTAAAAGTAAATAGTAGTGACATTTTGACTTGCTCACTTTCATGTCTTATTTTTATCTCTTTTTCTCTTGGGGTCTATTTTTTCTAAGTCCTTTGATATTTATTTTAGGACTTTTTACCCTCTTTTCAATTTTTTATTATTCTTTCAAATATGGGAAAACAACTTGTAGAAAGCAAGGTATGTACATATTTACAAGACTATCAAAGTCAATTAAAAAATTATGAACCCTATTATTATAGGACCCTAACAGCCACCATATTAGTGTTATCTTTTGTGTACATCCTTAATGGTGATTCTCTTTGAACATAACAAAGGGTTGACCCATAATTTATTTGGAATCCATTTTATTCCTTATGCCATCCTTAAACTCTTGAGGAGTTGATGAGCCACCCTTGATGAATAAAAAGATAAATTTTTCAAAACAAAATGACACTTAGAGCTAGATTTCCTCATAAGGATAGGGGGTCTCATCACAAGTTAGCCTACTATGATCATAAGATAATAAAATAAGTGACATTCCACTTATGGCTACCAAACTAGGGTAATGGCCTTTCTGACACCAGCGTCAAAAGGACAAGAGGTATCATCATGAGGTGACTTGTTCACTTTGTTATGATCTCATGAGTAGGATTGTTGTTATCTGGTCACCACACCTAAACAATGATGTTTTGAGAAAAAATAGTTAAAATAGTATATATGATATATCATTCATAGGACACTGGCTCATCTACAGGTTAAAAAGGAAACACTGTTGACGCTATGGACACCTACTAGAAGCACTGGCTCTGCCTATGGTATTGGAATATATCTTGAATTGCCTTATCATAATTATGTTGTTAGACCTCTTTCATTTATAAATAAATCACCATCATCAATATCTACACCTATCTTGTAAAATCAACTAGAGGTGGTACATAAACTATAACATGAGCATTTCTCTAAAATTTTGGACCTTCGAAATATGCATATTATCTATAAAATAACTTCACCAGATATATTTTTTATGTTCTTCGGATTATTTATTTTAAAAAGGAAATATGTTTACACGTGGTATATCATTATCATTACTTCCACGTATATATGAATGTTAATTATCCCCTCCATCTTGTTGCACCCGATTTCACCATTCCTTTTCGCAGTAATGACTACTTCCGTATGACCATTTAATCTCCATAATGCTACTAGTCTTGGTCGACCTTTCTATTGGAGGGAGGTAAGGCACAACATGTGCATGACGTGGCTAAGCACAATTAACAAAAATACTAATTTCCATTGCAAAAAATCACATTGGACAATGTTACTCTATCATATCTCTCATTCTATTTTTCGGATTGAAACAACTTTGTGTACAGTTTTTGCAACAATTTCTTCCAAAACAACATTGTGTATATTTTTTGCAAAAATTCCTTCCAAATTAGTAGAAATTGGGGGTAAATCCATATTTAGTGAGCCTGTTACACTGTGGGTAACCGAACAAGCTCGAAAAATCCTAGAAAGGGTGGGTTGGCTTGAATATTTCACCCAATTGTAGGGATTTGAGAACGTTGTTGCTTTGGAATTTTTACAGAATTTAAGTAATGAAATAAAAATAGTTAAAGAAAATAAGATACCGTCTAATGAAATGACCTTGAAAGAAGTTACAGGTCTCTCTACGGAAGGAGAGAAGTGGATAGACAAGAATATCAGACTCTAGAGTGCAATGGAATTGTTTATAGATCTTGGTACTAAATTGGTCGGCAAAGGAAAAGGATTCCACCCCGCCTCATTTATAGAAACATAGAAAGAGCTTGTATACATAATCCAATGGTATATTACATGTGACAACCTCCATGATGTGGTAAGACCATGACATCTCAAACTATTAGCGGCTTTAAAATAGAGGATAGTGCTAAAAAAATCATTTCTTTTTAGATTTCCTATTACATGAAGTTGTTGGTATGATGATTAGAGTTAAGGACCAAATAACCAAGTTAGTCACCATTGTTTAATCAAATTTATAGTTAGTAAGGAATTTTCATTATCAAAATTAAGCTGGAAATTTTTTTTGGGACTTAATGACCAAATGGCTGAGGAATAAAATACCCAGCCTGACACAAAAAACATTCAGCCATACATGGGAAATGCACACAGTCATCCAAGATAGGAAAGCGATAATCAAACCCTAGATTTTCAAAATTTGACTGGAGATGAGAAGAGGCTAGCCTCTATCCTAGTTTCCTAGCTAGCCAAGCATAGAAGGTTCGAAAGACTACCCAAGGTAAAGCAGCCTATAGAGTTTTCTGAGCATGCGCCAGAGAATGAGCCATCTCAAGAACCTCCTATGGAAAAATAGGTCAAATCATCACGAGTTAGGGAAGAGGAAATAGCCCGGGTCTTGGAAAATATGGGAACCCTCTTTTCCATTAAAGAAAATGAAGACTTTTTTGGGAATTCGTCTGAATCGACTGCTAATTTTTCAGCCTCTACCCCTAATTATAATAATACTGAAATCTTGATGGCCTCACCAAGTATGCATAGCTAGGACAATATAGAAGAATCAACCAAAATTATGAAAGAAATAGGCTTTTCTAAAGAGGGGACCATTCCATTAACCCCTGATAATCAGAATTTTGAAGGTAATTAAATTTCTACAGTTCTGATTGATGAAGAAAATGAAGTTCCTCCTGATGTCACTATTGTGCCATCTTCACCTACATCACCAGTTGTATAACCCACTGAAGGATTGAAAGGAAAGAATAAATAGAGAATCAAGTTATTGAAACAAGAAAACCATAAATTGCAGAAGAACATGGAACAACTCAGAAAAAAGACTTAGAAATTATGGTAGAAATAAAATACAAACTGTGACAATTGGAGTCTAGAGTGAGAATTTCTTGAATCATGTAGAAAATGAGACTCAAGAAACCCCCATTACTCATATAGAAGTATAGACTGAAGGAATCCCTATTAACCATGCATAAATTCAAACTGAGGATATCAACACTAATTCTATGGGAATTCAAACATGAATTAATCCCTTTGTGGTTACAATTGAGGCAACAAGCCAAATAGATCTATTGATGACTATTTAAAAGGCTACACAAACTGAAGTAGTTCCTCCTTATTCTCACTTGATTAAGCATGCCAATATCCTAGTGTAAAACAAGGAATTGGAAAGGCACAAACAAATTTGGAACAATACCAAGGAGAAGTGATACCTCGGGAAGAACATCAAGATTTACTACAAAAGTAAAAATCCTTGACTGCCACTGAGGAAGAAACCCGCACCAAAATTTGAATGGATAAAATTAAACCATAAAAATTTCAACGAAAAATTCATAAATCACTGGAACAAACCAAGGATATATGTTTTGTATACTCTCACACATTGTATTGTAGGTCTCTGACCACAAACTATGTTATTTTTTAACTTTAACGATACCTATTACTGAAATTAAAAGTCATACGGTGTGGTCAGCCTATTGAATTGAATATTTTTTTTTATTTTATTAAGTGTTTTCGAGAACGAGAAGATCATTTTAGATATTTATTGTATGAAATGTGCATGCATAACTTCTTCCTGGAAGAAAAGAGGGATGGGAACCCTAGCCATTTCATTAGGGATGTGCAATTCCAAGCTTTTATATCCTTTGTGAGAAACCAAATCAAATGGTACAGAGCCTATAGTATATTCCAAAGGAGAGAAAATGGTTTAGACCTTTGGGTCAGAGGAGAACCTAATAGCCCACTGCAAACTTTCATCAAACATAAAAGGTTCATGTAACAACCTGGGGTCATTTCTGATTTGTTTCCCACACATAAATATGTTCTTATCGCAAGACTTAAGTACTTTGAATACATTAAAGAAGAATCCATTTAGGCAGCAGATCATCGATAGAAGGCATCTCCTAAGGAGGTCAAGAACATAGAGCCTTTTGGCTACAAAAACTTCCAAGTAGCAGCTAACCGGATGCAGCAGTATAGCCATGTGGTTTTGTCTAAAGGACCCACTTGGATTGGATGTTGATACATATGCCCTATTATCTGGTATCCTCCAGATGGGTACAATGTTGAGTATGAACTCCAAAAAGGTGTAGAAAGCAAGGCCTTCAAGGTTCTTAGGAACTAAAATGGATTTCGGAATTATGGTGAGCATTCTTACCCAACCCACACTTTAACTTTGCTACATGTGAAGAATATTTTTTTTCTTGAGGACACACAATTACGTAAGTTGTGGGGTAATGTTGGGCCACGGAAAAAGGTCTAATTCCTCTCCCTATTTCGTTGATAATTGTTATATTTAAGGAAATTTTATCCTTAATTTGAAATAGTTTAAGAGAAAAAGGACGGTAAAAGAAAGTTGAAAATAGTATATTTAATTTGAGCTTTTCCGATATCAAATTAAATGCTATAATTCGAGTAAGTTGGTATGCATATCAGCGTAAATGAACGATTTTTTTTCCTCGAGATATTGGAGAGATATATTGATTGAGTCAATGTCGCATTTGTAGCATATTACAGCTTGATGTCTAAGCGCGGTCGGGGAATCAAGGCAAAAGGAAATATATTGTTACTATACAAAGGCTTACGGTTAAAGGAGCAATCCTAAGAATCCTTCGATTCTAAAGATAACTCTATATTTAGTTTTCAAATGTAATATATAAGACAAAAATGTGAAAGGAAGATGTTGTTACTATTCCATTTTATTATTTCACTTTCATTGTGTATTACATACAGGGATAAGAGTTTGAACCTTTTTGAGGTTATTCTATAAAACACTGTGAAGTTAATGAAGTTTCACTAGATATTATTTTAGTCTTCTCAATTGAGATTATCTAGGCAATACTTCTAGAGATAGTGAGCCCAAATCACCGGAAGTTTTACTCGTCTATTTATGTATCATTGATATTCAGATTACCTTTCTATGATTTACATTAGTTGTATTACTTTTTAATTGCCTTTTCTTTTGTAGTAGGTAATTGACTAAATTGTGTATCTTGAATTTCATTAAGAATTTTTTCAATTTATTAATTGGATTGTGTTACATAGATGTGAAGTGTGAATGTGTGAATCTTATAAGTTACTTTTGGGAAGTAGAGACTTTCGAGCATTCCTATGATTAATAGTTTCTTCTTATGCATAGGATTTTTTGAGAAATTGATTAAAACGATTTGTGGGTTAGAATAGTTTATTTCATCAAAATTGTAATTGTAAGAGTAATCATTTAATATTATCATTTATTTCTGCAACGGTTGAATTACAGTAATGATTCATGTAAATTTTCTACAATATTTATTCTGCACTTTCTCATATTATAAGACTCTACTCTTCCATATACTATTTTGATAGCGTTGAAATAAAATACGAATCCCAGGTTGATAAAATTACTGAGATAGGATTAAGATTGATTTTTAGGAGTCATCTTAGAGCCCAACACTAGGTTTCTTCATCAGGAAGCTTTTCCAAAAATGGCTAAGTGTGGGATCGATGAGACTGATGTGAATAATGATGATACTTTGACTGCGATCACACACTTAGAATACTTGATGACACAAGAAAATAGAAAATCCATGACACATGAACAATGCATTTCCCTCTGTACAACAACTTTGGAGGAACTTATGACAAGTAAGACACTTAAGATACACTTTGAGACATCCGTAATTACATGTGTATAACAGTGCTTAAAACTTTGGTAATGAGTGCAAAGGATCTTGACATAGTTAGAACAACTCATTTACACAAATATTACCTCTTGAAACTACCAGAACATCCTTATATACATGATGTGACAAATAACATGCGAAAGGATGATATTTTTCCTATATTTCAAAAGGGACTAAAACACTTCAATAAAACACATGGAATGAGTTTCAATTTATGTGATGACAATGTAAAAGACCCAGGAAGGCTCCAAAATTGAGCATAGGTTAAAATTTTGGAGCATTTCATAGCAGCAAGAACACTTAGCGACACACTAGTATAATTCCAACTTCTTTGTCTTGGTTATCTCTTTTGTCCAGGGCCTTGGTTCTTTGGTGATCTAGGTGGATATTGGTGGCCACCCTACTATTCCACTTAGACCCCCACATTTTTTTATTTTTATTTTCCTTAATTATGGCACAACTTACTATTTTTGGCATTTTTTCGTGTCCTAAAACTTTGGAGCCGTTTTCAGGGAATAAAATATGTGTTTAGCAAAACTGGACATACTAGAAAGTCCAAAACCAACTTGGAAATTTTTATTTGGCCTCCTCTTTAAAATATTTGAAGCAATGCATTATAATAGCCAAACGGAGATAATATGAAAAATTTATGACCTCAGGAAGTTGATGTTCCAAGTTACCCCAACGAGGCCGACAAGCTTTTGGCACTTCATCTCCTAGGGTTAGGTTTTATATGTTTAGAGTTTATCATTGTTTCTCAATGATAAAAATTCCACTGAGGCTCATTGTAACATAATTCAGAGGCATGTAGTCACAACATCTCTTATCAGAGATAAGCTACCATCGCCTGAGATATTTTATTTCCATTCTGTATGTAATCATATTTCAGTTCTTTCATAATAACAAAATGAATTATTATTTTTCCTCCATCTATGTATTTATGGTTATATCTACATACTATTTAATTCATCTTTAAGTTTCGATGAGTGGTACCAGAACAATCTTTTATTTCCCTCTTTTTCTTTACATGTACATAACGAGGTCAGGGTATAAGGATTTAGGGCTCCAACTAGTAAAACCTTTGAAAGAACAACCTTGCAAATCGTAACAACCTCCCATGGTTGAAGAAATGAAAGAAGAGGGATCATGAGATACTTTCAAAATATTGCTCAAATAATCCCTTGAGTGACAGAGGAACACGATGATGGAAAAATTGGCACGAATCCTTCGATGGATGCCCACATGAAACACATATTCATTTGATAATCACTCTGGAGGCACCACTCCCTTCAAGGTACAAGTCAACTTTGACATTCCCACATTTGAAGGCCAGATAAGTGCAACCATCGTAGACATATGGTTAAACTTTTTGGAAGTGTTATCACTCGGATTGAGCCTTGGGGTGAAGAAGTCAATTACAAGGTAATCACAAACCATGCTTGGCCAAGTAGCCAGCCCTACTAGGCAAGGAAAGGGCTCTTTTCTTAAGGCTCACAGCCAATATGGCTGAGTAAAAAGATATTAGGCTAGGTATAGTAGCTCAGGGTTTTTATTTTGATTGTATAGGGTTGTGCTAGATCAGAAAGAGCATAAACAGTTAGGGCAAGGAAAATTAGGTCAAAATTTGGAAGGTGTTCTATGGGGCAAGGTAGGTACAGTGGTTTAGCACTTTAGGATTTCGATGGTGGGATGATCAAGACAGGTGAGCAGCTAGAGAGAGCATGGTGAAATCATGGTTTCTTTCTAATCTGAAGAAATTACAGACTATGAATATTTACCCAAAACAGAGCATAAAAATTATGGATTAAGTTCATCAAACTTGAAAACATTCACTCAATAGATATGAAATGATGGATGAAATAAATAAAACATTCTAACAACTAAGCACAAAGGGAGAAACTGGAACTAAACACCATACCACATTGGATCCCATAAAAATAGTCGCAAATTTGATTAATATTCCTACTCGGAACCGACACAAAGTGTGTCTCTTCAAAAGCCAAACATCCAACTAAGTCCAACCATTACAATGATCGAGAAAATACATCATATAGACTTTAAACCAACTCATCCTAGCTTTAGGGGGTTGAATTCGTGAGAGGGGGAGATGTTCCAAGAAATACTTAACCGACAACTAGAGTGTAGGATGAGGAAAGTGGGTCATTGCTATCTCTAAGAATTGATTCATTTGACCTCAATCGATGGCTTACGTAATTTATACACCTTAGATAAAAGTACAAAAATGAATTTTAAATTCATCTTTAACATTTACATCAATAAAATTACATTTCCCAAAGTGAAAATTCAAACTCGGAGAAGTTTTGTCGAAGATTATAAAAAAATTGCAATTTTCTAGCAAACACGCAAAGGTGTCCAAGTAGGAAAAAATAACCCCGTTTTTCATGTTGTTTTTGAGTGCCTTCGTGGCGTCAAAATATACTCCATGATAGCGCATTGGAAGGATCTATGCATCTAGTTTCTAGATCTATTTTTTTGTTTAAGAAATGGTTTTTATTTGCCTAGTCAAAATGCCAATCTACTAGGTTGGTAAACATGCAGCAACTAGGTCAAAAAGGAGGCGAGAAACATGATGTTTAGGTGGTTTTTTGCATGTTTGAGGAACCAGCTTCTCCTCCAAATATTCTAAAACTTGCTAGGGTTGATGTACTCATCATTATTAACCTAATGGTGGTGGCCATTTGGCATTTGGAAGCCCCAAAAAATCGCACAACGTCCAAGTCACCGTGCCTTCGAAAAAATTCCTCTATTGAAAATTGTATAAAAATAATGAAATGAACATAATGAAATAATGTGCCAAAATTATGAGGGTACTTTCTCATTGAGTGACTTGAGGCATGAAGTGACACCTCAACAAGTATATCCAACCATTATTTCTCTCCATTCTTGGCCAAAAATTTTAATTTTATCATTATATCTTTTGAGCTTGATTAATTAAATTCTCTCTTTCTCGTGCATGAAGTTTGACCCTTGTCCTCAACAAGTTATTGTCCTTGTTGGATTTCTCTAGCAACCTCTCCAAATCTAGATTGGATCTTTCAAGCCATGGTTCCCTCGTCCTTGCTAATTTCTAGGGAAAGCTATTCATTTTGTGTGAGTCGGGCTACTAGGTCGACCTTCCTTTTGTTTCGCTAGGGATAAAGATATTTTCAGCCCTCTAGTCCTTGGTCTCTGTCTTGGAGGCTGATCCTTCTCATCATTAGGTTCAACAAACCTTACCAATGTTTCCTTAAGAAAGGCTTTCACCTTTTTCTACTTTCTCTTTATTCTTTGATACACTTCACCTCATTGATGGGGCCGCTTGGTCTTCAACTACCCGATTTTCTTGCTCAAGGAAGTCAATCACATACTTGGCCCTCTCAATATTAGTTTCAAGTTCACTAATATTTTCCTCTTTGCCTTTTATTACCACATTGTTGATTTTGTCTTCATCTCTTTCACTTAGGTCAATCAACTGAAATTAATGCTCTGTCTCATGTTTTCCCTCCTCATCATCAATGTTTGGCTCTATTACCTATTCCTTACCCTTATTTATTTGTTGTGTTCATGAATAAGGCATGTCCCCATTCACTCCAAGCGAATCAAACACGTGCCTATGACCTCTCTAATAGGTATGTGCCAATGTGCCCAAATCAACCCTCTTAGGCTTGCTAATTTCACCTCTCGCTAGGTTGCCATGATGTATTTGGTGTCAAAACCCTAGGGTGATGATGAATGAAATGAAGGAGTGTGAAGTGAATGGAGGTGTGGGGAAATGAAAGAAATGGGAATATGTAAGGGAGCCTAGGCTAGTGAAAACCCTAGGATTTAGATTTATTATTAAGGTTATTTCTTCAGAAATAGGGATATGGAAAATATATATGGGAAATATATAACAGTTTACAGTAATATATTTTTGAAATGAAAACTATGGTCTCTTGCTTAGAAAAAACACTCCAAATGATTACAAAGCATAAAATATATTTAATGAGCTGATGCTAGGATTACTCACTAATCAATGGAGCCTTGAAGAACACCCATGCAGAGACTCGGAATTTCCCTGATGTATTGGGAGGCTAAAAGACAATTTTTTTTACTTTCCGAGCAAATTCGAAGAGACCATTGCAAATGCATAACAACCCATCTCAAACGCGCAACACCATTCTCGAACGCGCAGCCGCCCTCCGCAACACCATTTTGCGTACCACATTTGGAGGCCTTCCCGGTGTCCAAATTTTCCTAGGATAGCTTGTTGGAAATCTTATCTTGTCTTATCTCCAAATATATCTTTGTTTTTTATTTTTGGAGTTGAGTTTCCTTTTCAAAAATAGATTTTCCCAAGACTAGCTCAAAAAAGTGTTGAATGAGGATGTAGAAATGCGAGTGCTTTGTGCAAGAAAATTTTGGAGGCCTTTCTTAACTCACAATTGAGCTCATGATACCTAATTGGAAATATATCTCTATCTAGTTGTCATTTGACTCATCAAGAAATTCATTTTGACAATTCAACTATGATAAAACGTGATTTTCCCAAGGTTACTATAGAAGTGCAAACGAACTCTCCTCGTGGCGCTTGTGTTTTTTGACATTTCTCTAAAACCATGACACTTGTGTAAAATATGAAGGATGTGACCTCGATGGACAAAAAACCTCTCTCACTTTTGTTAAATTCATCTTTGTTTTGTCAAAAACACAGTTTGAAGAAAAACCGACCCTTTGAGTGGAAAATGACTTGACTCTTGGAATGACTTCTCAAAAAGTGATGGAGACATGATGTTTATGAGCCGAAATGACCTCATACTTACTGATATGACCTAACTTATGGATCCTCTACTCAAATATCTCGTTTCCATAGTAAACCCTAGCTTAGTGGAATGTGAAATTAGGGTTTGGTACTTGTGAGCAATGATGACTTGGGCACCCTTGGGAAAAATGTTTAAGAAATGAAGCGAGGTCAATGAAAATGATGGATATGAGGTGAAAGTAGAGTGAAATAAGGCAGATGGGTGGGATAAAAATATCAATTCTAACAGGAAGGATATTTTTTCAGTTCATAATTTTTCCAATATGGAAAATATTAATTTTTTTTCTCCCGAAAGTTGCCCCCATATCAAGGACTCGGTGGAAAACCCAATGTGAATAGAGGGACGAGGGAGAAACATGACTATTTTCATCTTCACCCATTTGGAATTATTTATAATATGTCATTAAGGAACAATATACTCTTTGGAGAGCTATGAATACAAGTACATATAATAGACTACGTTGTAGCAGACAGAAAGAGATAAATATGTGCATGAGTCGAGGATTTTTTTCCACACCCGTTACACAAAGTTGGGTATCAAAGGTTAAGAGAAAAATTTGGTTCTCAAGTACCACTATTTTTTGCATAGATACATTCAAGAGTAAGTGGAGTTCCTCGACATCAATTTTCTTTGTACAACATACCAATATGCTAAAAAACATCAAGAAAAAAATTTAAATAGAAGAAGCGAGGCTTTGGACTTGCGAATCCGAAGCAAGGGAAAGGTGTCCCCAAAATGTAGAACAAAGGACAAATCCAAGGTCAAGCAACCCAGGATAAAATTCTGAAGTTGCAAGCAAAGAAAAAACACCACGAAGAAAAAATAAGGACATGGGAAAGTGGTGTGACTTCCATGAGAGCCCCCAATCACAACACAAGTGAGAGTCGGGCCAAGTAGTCTCAGTAGATTTTAACCCTATACATAAATTATCTAGAAATGAACTCTGAAAAACCAATACAAAGAGCATAAAACATGAGACAAATATACACATATATTATCCCCCGGATCCTAAAACTCGGACTACCAGACTTCATTTCTCATTATATTCATTTCAATGTTACAACACATATATATACACATTGAATCATTCATAAACCCCATTCCATTAACCCCGGATTAGAACATAACCATATTTCCCTTGACCAGATCTACAAAATTCCATGGGAAGAAAACCATCATACCCAAAACCATGTGCAAACCCATGCAAAAAACCATAGGTAGGTTCGCCCACCTAATATAGGGTACGACCCCCTCTTACCCCCCCCACTTCCCTCGTGGAGCTAGTCATGTAAAGAATATAACACACAACCGACATTCTCCCAATTGTTATTTTATTTCCACAATAGAGCTTAGTCATTGGTCCCGCCCCCACAACGCCCATTATTTCTCTACACCAAGATAACTTCTCAATGCTCGCAAGCTTCATCGATTCATCCGCAACATTCTTCAAATTTTCCACCTTTACCAAAGAACACCTTTTATCCTCAACCACATCTCTCACAAATTTATATCGAACATCAATGTGCTTTATATTTGAATGATTTATAAGCAAGGTTCTTAGCCAATAAAATTTCACTTTGGCTATCACAGATCTATCCTTATATATCACCGCACCAACCCCATACTTGAACACAATATCCGCAACCAAACTTCTTCCTTGCTTTCATGAGTGGCTGCCATGTATTCGACCTTTGTAGTTGAAAGAGACACTATTGACCTGCTCTTTTACTCATCCAATTTATTGCACCTCCAAATAGGCATACCCACTTTTATATCTTCTTTGATCCAGATATCCATCCTAGTTTGAATTAACAAAACCACGAATTTCCAAAAATTTGTATAATCCCGACTCCTTGATAGAACAAACCATGATCACTAGTGCCACACAAATATCCGAAAACCCGATTCATTGTTGTCCAATGCTCCTTCCTTGGTTTTTATATAAACTTTCTCAATACTCCCACTACATCTACAATGTCCGGTCTAGTACAGTACCATTGCATAAATCAAGCTATCCATTGCACTTTCATATGGAACATGGGACATATCCTCTTCTTCTTATTGTGTCTTGGGACACTCGTTCAATCGTATATATTTATACCTAAATGAATAGTAACCTTCATTGGTTTACCATATTTCATATTGAAGCTCTGTAATATTATCTTGAGATACTTCCTTTGGTTTAACCGTAGCTTCCTCTTTTCCCCGATCTCGTTTAATTTCCATGTCCAATATATCGTTTTCAACACCAATATCCTTCATGTCAAATTTTGGGAATACTTGGGCCTTCAAATCTTAGATAATTTCTTTATCATTTCCAACGTACAACATATCATCCACATACAAGACCAAATAAATAACATGATCACCAATTAATTTAAAATACACACAGTGATCCTCTTTTCTTTTGGTGAAGACAAGTCCCCCATATATATGTATCAAATTTCCGATGCCACATCCTTGGTGATTGTTTTAACCCATAAAAATAATTTGTAAACATGCATACCAATTTTTTTCTTACCATTAATCACAAATCCATCAAGTTGCTTCATGTAGATCTCCTCTTCGGATCCTCGTGAAGAAATGTTTCCTTCGCATCCATTTTTTTCTACCTAAAAAATAAAAATGAAACAACAACAGATAAAAGTAATCTAATAGAATTTACCTTGGCAACAAAAGAGAAAAATATCATCGAAATAAATTCTCGTAACCTCGGGAATAACCTTTTGCTACCCATTGAGCTTTTCATCTTTCCACATTTCCTTTTACATTCATCTTCTTATTAAACACCCATTTTCTTCTAATGGGATTCCTTCGACCAAAAAATCCACTAGATCCCATGGCTCATTTTTGTGCAAGGATGCCATTTCATCAACCATAGCCTCTTTCCATAGTTTTCCATCCTCTAAATCCACTCGCCTTCTTGATAGTTCTACGATTATCATCGGTGATGGATAAATAAAAATTTGAACAGTAAAGTAGGTGTACTATACCTTTATGGTTTCCTTCTTTCTCGAACCGATCTTCTCACAATTGGAGTTTGTGGCTCTTCCTCTTCTCGAATCTTGTTCTGTTGTAGAGTTTCATTCTACCTCCTTTAGCTCAAACTCTATCTTCTCATGTTCCTTTGGTAGGAATTCATGTTTAACAATGTCTTTAACCTCTATAAACACCACATATCGATTGTACACAACCTTCCCTATTTCGGGTTCCAAATCTTATAACCCTTTAAACCATCCTTATACCGAATAAATATGCACCTTTTAGATTTACTATCAAACTTGGTTCTTTTATCCTTTGGAACATGTACATATGAATCACATACAAATACCCTTAGATGTAAAAAGAGAGGGTTTCTTACGAGTCCATAAGTTATATGGAGTCTTATGCTCCAATGCCGATGAAGTTGATTTGTTCACCGGGTAATAGGCAATCTCCACTACTTCTTCCCATAATTATTTTCCTAACTCTGATACCACTAAGCATGTTTCTTTCCTTTTCCATCGCCGTCTTGTTCATTTTTTTTTCTAGAAATCTATTTTTTTTAGGTGTGTATGGAGTAGTATTTTGTCATGCTATACCGCACTTCTTATAGAACTTTTCAAATTCCTTCTTACGTAACTCTCCACCATTATCCGTCCTCAACACCTTTATCTTCTTCTTTGTCTAGTTTTCTACCAGAGCCTTAAATTGTTTAAACCTCGTCAAAGATTTTGGATTTCTTCCTCAAGAAATATATCCATTTATTCCTTGAGAAGTCATCTATAAATGAAACATAGTACACATACTTTACCCATTGATGGAACCAACAGAGGTCCAAACACATCACTATGCACAAGCTCTAATATCTTGTTCGCCCTCTTAGCACCATAAGGGAAACTCACCCTGCTCTACTTCTCATATACAAAATATTTAAAGAAATCAAAAATCCAAAGAGAAATTAGAAATATGACTACCATGCAGCATCCAAAGGCCCTCATCTCCAACATTTCCAAGCCTTTGATGCCTTTGCATGGAATTTTCTCCGGAGACCGCTAAGTTTTCTACGCCACTTTTCGAGAACCACGAAACTATTGCACCCATCAATAATAAAGAGTGCACACGTAAGATTTTATAGAGTTCCAATCCGAAATCCCCATATCAATACCAGCTCTCCTCGATCCATCTTGCAAGTATCTTTTCTCAAACACTCGTTTTTACACCCGCATCATCCGTCTTTCTTACAAATATCATATTTCTAGCCAATGTAGGAATATGCAAAGCACTAGGAAGTGTTCTAATCCTTCTACCTTGCAACTTCAACTTGAATTTTCCGCATCTAAAGATTCTTGCCTTCCCGTCATCCCTAAGGAAGACATGATAACCATCATATTTCTCATACTCATAGAACCACTCCCTATGGGGAGTGAAGTGAAAGGATTCACCCGATTCAATCAACCATGCCTCATGATCTATATGTGTATTTGAAGAAGAATCCAAACACACATCCCCACCTTCATCTCCATTGGTTTTTTCCTCTATAGAAGGGGCATCGTCGGATCCATTTCCTTTCTTTAGGATATTTATATCTAAAGTCATTTTTTTAATTTTCCTTCCTTTCCGCATTTCCAACACGCTTTTGCAAAGCTATTCTCGAGTTTTAGATCTCCCTCTAGATTTAGATCTCCCACTACGAAAATTATTTTTGTTTCTATTCTCGGGAACATCCTCGTACATACAAGGCATCTCCATTTTGGTCCTCCATATTTTTCCATTTCATTTCCTCTTATAGCAAGGTTCATAAAATTTCATCAAAATTCAAGGTAGTTGTATTGCTACCTATTGCAACAACCAGAATATCTCACAAATCTAGTATAGAACATAGAAAATTGATGCACTTATCTTCATCTAAGATTTTAATATCAACATATGAAAATTAACTTACCACAATATTGAAGATGTTCGGATTCTATGTCACCGAGTCTCCATCCTTCGTCCTCAGCTTTATATGGTTTTTTCCATAGGAACAATTTATTTACCAGAGACTTAGATTGGTACAAATTCCCTAACTTGTCCCAAAAATCCTTCGCCACAACTTCCCCATATACATTAGACAATACCGAATCTGATATACATAACCATATTGTGTCAACATGTTGGCCCTAAAGGCTTTTGTTATTAGTAATGCCACAAGAGAGCCTTTTGGCATTACTAATGCACCTTCAAAATTACAAGGTTTGATGAATTGCACTTTCAACCTTTCCTTAGAAATTTTTTTTTCGTGTACATGAAGTGGAATATTTGGGTCATATTGTATCTCATGAGGATGTTAAGGTAGACCCTAACGAAATTGAATCCATCATATAATTGAAAATCCCCACAACCATAATGAATCTTCAAGGATTTCTTGGGTTGACGAGGGTATTATCTCATGTTTGTTAAGAATTATGGGAAAATAGCAACACTTCTAACAACATTGCTAAAGAAGTATGTGCATTTCTTAGGACTATAGAAGCAACTAAGGCCTTTGAACATCTTAAAGAGGAAATGTGTTGAGCTCTAGTCTTAGCTACACCAAAATGCACAAAAACCTTTATTATGGAATGTGATGCCTTAGCAAAATTTCATTGGGTTATTTTAATGCAAGAAGGAAGTCTCGTTTGTTTTGAAAGCCATCTAATCAAGGGAAAGTATTTCCACAAAAAGAATTGATGTGAAGGATATGTTGGCAATACTACATGCTCGGAAGAAATGATACCCTTACCTAATGGGAAGACACTTCAAGGTAAAAAACATATCATGGCAACCTACAATAATTCTTGTAACAAAGGTTATTTATAGAAAAGTAGCAAAAATGTGTCACAAAGATGTTAGGTTATGACTTTGAAATCATGTACAAAAAAGGGAACCAAAATGTTATTGCAGATTTACTCTCATTAAGGGATAAGGATGTGGAGCCATTTATTTGTTTCATTTTTTATTATCCAACCTAATTAGATAGCTAAATAAAGGAATGAATGGAATAATGGTGAAGATATGTGGGCACTCATTAAAAAAGTTGCAACAAGATATCAATACATATGATACATTTATCTACAAAAATTATTTAATGTGGTATAAAGATCGCTTATATACATGTAGTAATTCCAAACTCAAACAAAAGGCTATTTTGGAATTGCACACCTCTATTATAGGATGGAACTCGGTATTTTTAAAAACTTACCACAAGGTCAAGGAGGAATTTTTTTGGGATGGCCTTAAATGTGATATTCAAAGTTTTGTGGGAGAATTTTTTGGTTTGCCAACAAAATAAAGTTGAGACAATTAATACCTTGGACTTTTACAACCATTAGCCATTCCAATCCAACATTGGGAGGAGGTATCAATGGAATTTATTATAGGTTTACCCAAGCCTAAAATAAAAAGTTTCATCATTGTAACACCCATGGGAAAGTTACTAGATGACTTGTTTTCTTTAATTTTTATCAAAGAAACTAAATTACATGTGAATATGATAATCTAAATATTATTTGAAAAAAATCTATTATATTAAGTTTTTTAATCCTCTCAAGAAAAAAAATTAAAAAGGCTAACATAAGAAATTAACCACTAACTATTAGAAAAAAATACTTGGATATGGTTGTGCCTGGTGAGGAAGAAATAAAAATAGAAAATACTCCTTATGTCAGCTTCTTCTAGGAGAGAAAGAGAAGAAATATGGATTGAAAAGCCATGATTTATTTACATGGCTAGATATAATTTCCATGGTGTGGAATCTATGAAAATTAATATATGTGGGAGATAAAGACAATTCTTTGAATAGAAAACGAGTGGGAGATAAATTAAAATAGAACCCATTGAGTTTAGTAGGATGCTTCTAAGGGTTAATGGGGTGCTAAATATTGAGAATAAACTCCTCCTATGATGTTTGTATTCCTATAGTTTGGGGAAATCTTGAGGGGAACTAGTGAAGAATTGGTTACGAGTTGGGTGGAATATGCTAGCCTCTTACCTTTTTTTCCATAAAGGATACAAATAAAAATAGATTATAAATTATATTTGTATATATGTACCGAAACTAGAGTAGTTGCACAAAATAAAAAATGATTTTCTATGGACTAAATATGTGTTTTTTAGGAAGGACTAAAAGTAAAAGAAAATATGGTACATAAATGTAGGTTTTCCGTAGAGGATGGATAATTGTAAAAGTTTTGTTGAACTAATTGTGACTTGTTATAGGACAGGAAGGGGACCGCTCAAGAAAATAAAAATGAATACTTCGATAATATAGAGTTACTATTTTAATAATATGGGTTGATCACAAGTTTTGTACATTGTTTAAAGTGTTATAAATTATTTGTTGGAACTATTTTCTACATGGGAAATGAATATTGACATGTGCAATAGTTAAGAACATATACATATTGTGATATATTTTTAAGTAAATAAAAAGGTCGTATAGGTTAGAAGGAATGTTGAAGCAGAAAAAGCCCACATAGAAAACCTTCAGTCCTAGACAAATATAATAAAACTCAGATAAATGGAAAGGATTCTCCAACACGAGAGATCCCATAAATTATATCTATAATATATATAAAAGAAAAATGCCCATTAAGATAAGCAGATTATTATCAATAATTTGATATCAGTACCACATAGTAGAAAAGTGGAACCCACAATAATGGTGGTACAATAACTGCGTGAATAAACACAAACATAAAATATAATCATAATCAAGGTTGATACTATGAAGGAAAAGAATAATATATCATTTATCCTTCAAAAAAAACCATGCAACGATATCTACGAGTATTTTCTTTTATCAAAAAAAAATCGATTCTTAAATATAAATGTATATATGTCGTGTAGAGTTGGAACGAACGGAACTGAAAAATAATTTTTATTATGGTTTCTACACCAAGACCCTAACCCTGATACTAAATGTTTTAATTGAGAAAACATAGTTGAAGTCGAGACATGAAAATTATTGCAGAATCATTGAAAAGTAAAACACGGTATAACACATAGAGCATACAGTTCTGATGGAAGAGCGAATAATAGAAACTATATATTAAAGATTTCAAAATTAAATCTGGTGCAAAGGGGGTAGTAATATTCTGGTTCAAACCTAATGGTCCATCGTGTATGGAAAATAGAACAGTAAGGCCACGAACTATATTTTAAAATCACGTTTCATAGAGACTACATATATTATAAACTAAATAGTTGGAAACAATGAAAAATTGGACCCAACTCCAAAAGAGTTAGGGCTTTAAAATAACAACATAACTCGAGGCTCCTTAACATGTGTTATTAACCCAAACCTAGTTCCAATGAAAAAAAACATATAATCCTATAAGAACATGTTACCTAGAATCGAAACTCTTTATCGTCGTAATGTAACCATGTGGAGAAAAAGAACATTACCTACCGCAAGACCAATATAGTGGCCATATTACAATAATAGTGCTAGTGTGAGGAATACAAGACAGACTTAAATAAGAGAAGGAAAACCAAGGATAAGTTCCACAAGGGAAAGTGAAGGTGGTTTTTCTCCTGATCTCTAAGGAAAACTTGAATTAAATCCATCAAAAAAGAAGAAAAAATTCTTCCCTACCAAGGTGTCTAAGACTTAATCGATGAAGGGTAGAGGGAAATAGTATTTTAAGGTGGTCTTGATAGGGAAAATTTCCCTAAGGATCTTACTCATCCTTCTCTCGAGCTTTATTGATATGTTAAGAGTATTATTTTTTATGTAAACGAGGTGAGTACATAAGCTGGGATATATCACTTTCAGAATTATAATCCCATGCAAAAGCATTATTATTTTTTCCTAAGAATTTCTACCAATAGCTTTTGTCATGAGGGTTTCAAAGTTGGGAATTAATAGTTAGATTATTTCCAAGGTAAACCTTGATATATTTAGTTTGATCGTCAATGGCATTATATGAATCTATCAGCTTTAAATTGTTTTGTTAACTCAATTGGTGAATATGTTTCTCGAGATTGTCTCCTCAAAACAATTCCATGTGATGGGTTGTTGTTGATACGAGGATATGATAAAAAGGTTCAAATTAAATCATCATCGGTATGTTCTTTGAAAATTAGGTATGTTTGATGGTTTAGAGGGGTTCGGAGCAATATTAGCCACAATATTTGAACCAAATAGGGTTTTGTTGATGCCTCAAAAAATATTGCAAAAAACATCGGGGAAATCCACACTGTCGGGGGACTTCAAAATCGTCCCTTATCTCGTTTGAGATAGTGGCTCCGACCGGGGATTATGGGACCCACTTCCCAATGAAATATAATTGAGTGGATTGGGTAGTATTTATAACTAATCGTGACTTGGTGAATGAGAGTGACAACAATCTTAAAAAGTGTATATATAAACCTATCTCTATCTTAGGATGAATTATCTTTCTCTTATATGTGATTTAAAAGATGATCGTAAGTGTATGTAAATGAAGATTTATCAAGAACTTATAGAAATGTAGGACAATTTAAGATAGTTTATTTGATTAAATAGTTAATCAAATCAATTGATTAAGCACATATCAATTTAATAATTTCATGTATTTGTTCATGAATTAAAAATCGAAATCTAAGCATGTTCAAAAGTGAATTAATGTTGGACACGTTCAAAAACATACATATAAAAAAAACATCATAATGAAATTTAACTCGTTTATCATATGAAACAGAACATCAACATAAAGATAAAATTACCATATATATCTTAACTCCCGCTCATTTGAAAAAAAATCCCCGGTCCAACCTTTCTATTAAGAGAAACTTTAAGAGTACAAAAGTGAAGCTTCTATAAAGTCTTCTTTTAAAAATTTGAGGACCCTTTCTTCAAAGGCGTGAAAGGGTCTATATAGTAAAATAAAAATTATAAAAATAGGAAATACATAAAGTTTGGAGGAGGTTTAAACAACTCTCTCGAAAATAAGTTAATTAAAAACAAAAATAGAGTTTATTGGGATGACTCACTTCATGAGTGTGGTGTTGTATCCGCTTTCCATTCATTCCTTGAGTCAAGGATGTCTATCATAGGTTGAAATTTACAAGTTTGTTCCGGTTTGACACATATCTATCATGTGTAGACCACATCTAATAATGGAGGCACCATGCAAGAGGAAGTATCGTTAGACAACATAGAATTAACCATTGACTATGTGGCTTAACTAAGTGCTTACGTACTTTCTCCCAATCAAGATTTAAAAAAATTCTGATGCTTTCTTCCTTCATTTTAGACATATTGTGCCAATTATTTATCAAATATTTCACAACAGGTAGAGAACCAGTGGGAATTTATCAATTAAATTGGCTGAAATGAGGTTTTTGCTAACTGTTTCAATAACTTTATTGTCAACATCTCTTGCCCCTGTAAATTGCCCTTTCTTCTTTCTTTAATTGTATATCCCAATCAATGAACACAATTTCCTTTTTTTTGAATATTCAATTCTGGGAATATTGGCCTTTCGACCTTCTACAGTATCTTTCTAAGTGACATATTGAGATACTTTATCATCAATTTCATCAAAGTTG
This sequence comes from Pinus albicaulis, assembly GCA_034641835.2. NCBI lineage: Eukaryota > Viridiplantae > Streptophyta > Pinopsida > Pinales > Pinaceae > Pinus > Pinus albicaulis. The sequence goes on from CM076582.1 coordinate 1,308,478,217, forward strand.
ATCCTCTCGTTAGTTACTTGATTCATTAGTGAATCAATTTTCTCGCATAGCTCATTTATGTTAGACAATATTTGAAAAAACACCACTTGTTCTCGAGACAACAAATTGTTGAGTTCCAATGCTTCCTTTTTAAAATCATCCACTCTTGGATTATCCTTTAACTATTCCATAGAAAATTGCAATCGGTGGATTTGAGTATCCTTGGCACCAATGTCGATTGATGTTGCAGATTTAGTTGATCCACACTTTGTTGGAGTTGTGAAACTTCTTCTTGTACCGATTGTTAATGCTCTAATTTTCTACCAAAGCATTTCTTGTTCTAGCTAAAGGATTCTCTCATCCTTCTCTTTAATTAGTTGTTGGACTTCAAAGTGGCTTTATCAATCGTAGATGATGCATAAGCACTTGCAAACTTATTTAACCTTGTTAGATCCCGAGGTGGATCTAATTGAGGATCTTTCTAAACTACCTCCATGGGCACATCACCAGGAACTAGAGCTCGTGATTGTTCAACTCTTCTCTTTTTCCTTCATCTACTCATTACTACCTTATGTTTTTGGCTGTAAAATATATCTAAACGAGGGATTTACTCTATCTTCAATACAATTTCAGATGTTGGGTAGGACTGGGATGAATTCAACTCCTTCCATGTCAATATATTTTTCCATATACCCAGACAGTGAACGAGCTCTTACTTTTTGTCATGAGGTGTTTTGATTGTCTCTTGATGATCTATGATCACCACTTCTTGATCTCCTTTGAGCCGTTGATTGAAATCTATTGGAACAGGGGTCCCATAAAAAGTCGCGAATTTTATATATTTTTGTATATTTTTGATATTATTTAGTCTAGCGCTGGGGGTTTTGGGGTGGGTCAAAGCCTCGAATGCAATGTAATGGGTCAAGGGTAGACCAAGAGTCCGCAAACCACGGCTTTTGCGAACCATTCAAAGCATAGGCTAAATCGATATAAATAGATGAACCTTTTTTGAGTCTTAAGGTAGAAAAGAATTAGGTCCGATGCTAAGTGTGAATTGTTAGATCTGTCATTGGGTCATCAGTGGGTAAGGACTCCCGTCGTCATGTGTCCGTAGAGATCCTCGACTCCCGTCGTGTGCGGACCCCGTTGATCAGTGTGCTGTGCTTTGTCGGATTGTATTGGGTTTGGATAATAATATATGCGGATATGGTTGAATTACTTCTGTGCTATTTTATCTAATGTATTTCTATTGATGAGAACTATTGGATCCGTTACAAATATCGTTGATTATCTCGTTTATGCTTTCGTGAATCTATTTATTTTATGGTATAATTGTACTTTCGTTGATGATGCGTTATGATGATATGTGTTGATTACTCGTTCATACACACGTGGATGCGGGGTTAAACTATATCTTTACATAAGATTAGCTTTGTATATTGCAATTATAATCGTTAACTATCCCGCGAATAGATCCGTCTTGTGCGAATTGATAAGCCGCGAACGTATATCCGTTGACTTACCTACTCTTTCTCGTGGTGTGGAAACCTGGCTACAAAGACTCCTTCCATATCGTCTTCCGGTAAGACTTTGGCTCGCGCAAGTGTGTCACCGCCGAAAGGGCCGTAGTATAGGGGTTTTCTCGGTAAACCTTAACATCCGAACCCGGGTCAGCACCCTCGAAGCCAACAAATGGTTCTGCTGCCGGGGATTTGAAGCATTTTAAGAGAGGGATTGTAATTCCAAGAGAACATTAGAGACCCGAGATGAAAGAAATTGAAGAGAGGTTTGAAAATAAAGTTCAAGAATTTGCATTAAAAGAGAATCACAACGCAAAGTTGACAACATAGAAGTGGAAGAATAAATACATTTTCACAGATATCTACGAAATTTTCTTTGTGACATTTGCGACCGAGCTTCGTGGAGTGGCTTGTAAGGCTCATAGATTTCCAAAAGTGTTCGAAGGACGAACGGGTCACACAGTTGACTCCCGCAGTTGATCCGAAAGCAGCTTGGAGAAGACCGATAACACCATCACTTGCATGGTATATCATTGGGTGGATGCGTGTGCTAGGGGGATTTGTGATGGAATTTGCAATCAATCAATTCGTGTCGTATTTGGAGGTAGAGCAGAGGTTCTTCAAGGGTTTCGGGGTAAGTTTCAAAAACCTTACCATTAATGATTAATATATTATTGTGCGAAAAGAGCATTTCGTGTAGTCATACGCAGTGAATGAGCTCCGATCAAAGTTAGGGTATAACGCGAGTGGAAAATACTATAGAACTAATTAAGAAGGAGATAGATCTGTCCACAACCCGAAAGGAGGAATTTAGCCACGCATATCCCTCCAACTACACCACCTTCAACTCAAAGATAGGGATAAGAACTCACCCATACCTCCACCACCAGAAGATGAGATGGCATCACACATGAAGCTACCTACCTTCAAGGGCGTAGGGGACGAAGATATGGATTGGTTCTAGTTTGTCATAGGATTGGTATGGACTGCTGCAGAAGTGGCTAGCGATGTCGTAAAGAGGGCAAAAATATCCCTTGCCTTTGAAGAACAAGCCTTGGACCGGTATATGGGACACATATCTCATCATGCGAATACGACCATTGAAGAAATTAAGAATGCCTTGAAACAACAGCTCAAGAAGCCTAAGTCCTACTCTCATATAGTGAACGATATGAAAGATTTCAAGAAAGGACCCTCCCGAGTCCGTATGGGAAGCCGACCAATGGATGAATAAGGTAATCGCGAGAAGGGAAATTTATGTATGATGACAGAAAGTAAAAAGGAATGGTTCATTGCTATGTTACTACCTCATTTGCGTGTACCTATGGGTCACCAATCCATTGAATCGCAGGAAAAAGCCTTGGAAATTTCTATGAAGTTGAAAGTTGTGCCAAGGGATGATATGTTAGTTAAACTTTGACTCGGGATAGAGTCAAAGTTGAGTACGGTAAACAGTAGTGGTTTTGGGGCACATGGTTTTGTGTACCCATGGTTTTGACCCATGGTATTGCATGTAATGGAGCCTATAAAAGGCTGGGAAGACTTCATTGTAATTTAGGCCTGGAGGTGAGCGGTGAAGGCTCACTTGGCCGGATTGGCCAGGGTTTTGGCCAATGGTTAATGAAATTTCATTGGTTTGGTTTTTCCCTGGATTTGGGGTTTTCCCGGATAAATATCTGTGTTTATGTTCATGTGATTTGTTGCTGGATTATTTATGTTTATTTCTCTCAGTAAATTATTTATTATTTCTGCCGGTAAATTCCTAACAACTGGTATCAGAGCTATGAAGATCTGAAATCTGGAATGAGCTGCCAAGTTTAGTGATTTTTTCTATATCTATAGTTTGCTGTTACTGCGTGAAATTTTCTCCTGGACAGTACGTAAAAGAACAGATCTATGTGTGAAGGCATTAGATCTATATCTAGATCTGGATAGATCTGCGTGTGAACATTATCGTGCATACACCTATGTAAGAGGAGGAAGACAAGATCTACGTAGAAGATCTGTGTGCAAGTTAATCGATCTGCGTAAAATGTTGGGTCGATGATCATACCAGAGTTGCGTTTCTTTCACTAAGCCGTGGCTGTATTAGCATTAATACATGCTATTTGCATTTGCAATCTTATGTGCATAAGCTGAGTTCGAAAGCAATGTTGAGGGTTGAATTCAAAAGAGTCTGTCAAGACCGATTGAAGAGCCATGAGATGTTTGAAATCCAGGTTGACAATCACAGCAAGCCATGAGCTGGAGGGCGTGGAGAATGCCAGGGACCATCGATCAAATATGTAATGAATGTTATGGACAACTTGTGAAGCCGTGGATGGTCGAGAGATGTTGAGGATTGTGCTATTGGGTGCTAGAAACCGGAAGAAAAACCTTCTGTAGCAACCTCCATGGTATTCTTTTATTACCGTCAGGTGATCTCAGCGGCTTTTGACTGTAGCCTTGCAATCTAAACCGATGACAAGGAATTTGATGTTGATCAGGTTATCTCAAGGTCAGAGGTTCGATGTTTCAATTTTTCAACTAATCCATGTGGATTTTTTTTTTTTTAAAGTCTAGTCTCAGATATGCAACAAAGAATATGCATCAAATGGTTAAAAGGGTTTGAGGATCACGGTGACTATGTCGCAATAGCGATTTTGAAGACGTGCAAGAAGGGAATCGAAACAAAAATCGAGGTCTGTCCCATTTTTTTTGAGATGGTTTTGTTGGCAGAGCGACGGAATGCAGAAATTGGCCAACTGGTTGCTGGTGATGGCCGTCCACGCGGTGATGCTAGAGTCAGGAGCGCAATGCTATAGTGGCACGTGTTGACAACAATATTTATTATGAATTGAATTTGACAAGAAGATCATTTCCCTTGTAACCATGTTGGTGTTGTTGTGATCATGCTGTCCTCATGGTGCTATTTGCGTAGGAGGAAATGCAGCCTATGGAATTATATTGCTGTTTTAGAGAGGTCTTGGTCTCTAAATCCATAGAGTTAGAAACTATGGGGATTGGTTACATGCAAAGTGTTTGACAGAATGTGTCAATCAAATGAAAATGAAGATCAGAATGGACCAGCAGAAGCGTAGAGGGCAGATTTATGTACAACTATGATGTCCTCTTTGGAGAGGACATCATGTAGAAAATGAGAGAGGATATTTGCAGGAGGATTAATTAAATTGATGAACCATGTATCTGAAGAGAATTCCTAGAGCACTGGTGGCTACAGAGGCTGGTCACCCATGTAATCCGATAGATGGATTCTTTTTATATGGACATTGATTTCATATGTACAAAGACGGCGACATTGAAACAAAAAAATTATTATAATGGAGTTAATTTTTTACATGTAAATGGGCATACTGCTGTAAGACCTGGTATGGCATGCGTACCCCTGGGTAAATCACTGGTAAAGTCTGGGTTAGACCTAGGTGATAGGGGGGATGCCAAGTTAACAACTAACCTGGTAAAAATTTGAAGGGGGAAGAGCTAGAGTGAGCGAGGTTGTCTCATCTAGCAGGTTTGGCTGGATTTAGTCAATAATCCCCAAGTCAAGTTTAAGGGGGGAATTGTTAGGTAAACTTGACTCGGGATAGAGTCAAAGTTGAGTACGGTAAACAGTAGTGGTTTTGGGGCACATGGTTTTGTGCACCCATGGTTTTTACCCATGGTATTGCATGTAATGGAGCCTATAAAAGGCTGGGAAGACTTCATTGTAATGTAGGCCTGGAGGTGAGCGGTGAAGGCTCACTTGGCCGGATTGGCCAGGGTTTTGGCCAATGGTTAATGAAATTTCATTGGTTGGGTTTTTCCCCAGATTTGGGGTTTTCCCGGATAAACATTGTGTTTATGTTTATGTGATTTGTTGGTGGGTTCTTTCTGTTTATTTCTCTCTCGGGTCAATTCTTTATTCTTACCGCCGTAAATTCTAACATGATACCCGCCTGGGAGTATAGAAAATCCAAGCACAAATTGGGCCTTGCACATGGAGATTCAAAATATGTGAAATGACCGAGGAAAGGAAGCTAGTAATACATATGGTGTGATACGATGTGGTCCGTATCTAGGAATACCAATGATCAAAGGCTCACTACTGCGTACTACCTATAAAGGGGACTCCAGTCCATCGCACCCAGGACCAAGTGGACCTATGTTGTGGTGTGATTATTTTTTTGTAGCCGGTCAGACATACTAACCATTGGCTCCGGCTAGGTGTGTATGTTCGAGAACCGAAGAAACAATGGGTGTAGGTTTTGCCGGTCGGTAGGACATGATGAGTCATAACCGCCAAAATTACGATCCGATGATGCATCAAGTGTTTTCGTTCCTAGAGACAGCTTTGAGTTGTGAAAGACCATTGCCTAGGACATCTTATATTAGCAAGGAGCATATGGTATAACAGAGGAAGTTATCAATAAAAAGCTCTCATGCTATTTCCTGAAAAACAAGGAATATTAATCTGAATGGGACCAAGACCTTCAGAAACTGACACAGAGAAAGGAATACTGCAGATGCAACATGCAAAACTCCAATATAAAAGCAACAGACAATTCAGAGACAGCTTACTGTAAAGAGGGCCAATTCAGAAATACCTCACAGAAATAAATTATCAGAAGGTGTATGTAGTGAATGAAATATTGAGAGAATATTAGTTGTCATTGAGCTGATATCCAAATACACAATATCACCATGTAATGGGCTTACCAATCTAAGAATCCATACATGACAATAGCGTTTTAAAAACACCCTCCCAAAGAAACTAATATAGCAGAAATACGGTTTAGATGAATAGTGAAACAGAATATCATGCCTGAGCCATATTTAAAGCGCTTGACTAATTCGAGCATGGGTATCAACTAGGATAAATCCATACCAAAAATCAGTGAGCCACTCACATTACAGAAACATGATATATGAAATATGGATGAAATGAAATGATCTATCAAAATAACACGTATAAGAGAGAGTTACAAACTGTGAAATACCAAAGACCAGAATCTTATTAACAGATGGAACTCCTCCTCACTGAGACCCTACGGGCTTTGAGCTTTCATACAAGAGTTCAAAAAAATGTATACAAAAATCCTTTCTTTGCATAATTTTCTAATAAAATATGGAACCCTCAATTATCTGTTCTTCGGGAGCTTTATAGGAGAAAAAGAAAGCTCGTAAAGGGCTTAGGTGATGGCATTTAATTTGCCTCATAAAGAAAAGATGGCGGAAACGTGCACGCTCATACTGCTTGATGACTGTGTAGTGTTGTATGTACTCTACTACCTGTTTACTAAAATAAATGAACTAGGTAGAAGTCTCTTCAGGAACACGGCAAAGAAGTAAAATCACATAGAAATTATGTCCTTTCCTGAAATAAAATGGTGTTGAAAAGAAAACTTTAGAGTATTTTTTTCTACGAATGGTACCCTCCGCCTTCTAAACCCTTAATTAAGGTTTAAGATCTTCAATGTTGAACGTTGAATTCGTTTATCATCCACTGATATTTCTCTACTACTCCATTAATTTCTCCATCTGCGCGATCTGTGCTTCGAATGACTCTAGAGGGTTTGATAGATTTTAACCCTGCTTCTTTAATGGCAGTATTGTCGACATACCTTCCCAGGCCTTTCTCCATAATTACAGCCTCTGAAAAAAGGTCCTTTGATGTGTTCTCTATTACTGTAATAAAGACTGTAAATCCTGGCATTTTTCCGCCGCTGTAACCCTGCAAAACTCGAAAACGTGTTAAGAAAACTATGCACGGAGAGGATGGATGCATAGGTGGTTGTCGGACTGGTGATGGGCTTGTGGAGAGATGATGAAAAGTGCAGCGGAAGGCGTTGCGGAATGGTGATGCAGCACGGCGGACACAGTGAGAAATGAACGTGAAAATGTGGAAAAACGAAGAGATGAAACGATTATGGACCCGAGGTGATGGAGAGCACATGGTGAAAATGTTAGTAAATCTACCCAAAAATAGAAGAAAAGAGATATCAACGCCTTAGAAATGAGCCACTTCAAGGGGGCAACCTCCAATACATTACATAAATGGAAAATTCTTGGATGATACAATTTACAAAACCTCCTTTCTATATATAGGAGTCCATGGGGCCATAATGTAATCCTAGTGGGCCACAATGTAATCCTAGCCGACCTAACAATAATAATTTAAGGGCACAATAATAACGAAATGGGGGTTACAAGGGTACAATAATAACAATAAGGGGTTTACACTAACAATAATAAGGGGCTATACTAGTGATATAGGGACCTAACATGACCCTCTCCTTCAAAAAAGTGTTGTCCTCAACACTTGAGTAGCTCCGGGTGCTTCTGTATAAAATTCTCATCCTCCCATGTAGAATCTTCAGTGGGTAAGTTCTTCCACTTCATGAGATACTCTGAAATTGATCGATTCCGTAGTTGTCGAGTTCTTTTTTCCATGACTGCTTCAGGTTCCAATATGATTTTCCCTTCCCCATCAAGTTCTGGCAATACTGTTTGAACTGGAAGATTTTCACCTATAACCTTCTTTAAGCATGAAACATGGAAAACTGGATGTAGTCGCGAAGAAGCAGGAAGCTCCAATTTGTATGCCATAGAACCAATCTTTTGCAACACCTTGTAAGGACCATAGTACTTTGGTGATAATTTATTATCCTTCTTAGCTTGCTTGAGGGACATTTGTTTGTATGGTTATAGCCATAAAAATACCCAATCTCCTACATCAAAACTTCTCTCGCTGCGATGTTGATCTGCCTATTGTTTCATTCGATTTTGTGCCAAATTCAGGTTATCCTTTAAGAGTTGGAGAACTTCTTGCTGATGCTCGATGTGATCTTCCACCGCTTGAACCTTCGAATTTTCTCTTAAATATGATGTGATGGATGGTGGATGATATCCATAAAGTGCCATAAATGGGGTCATTTTTGCTGCAGTATGGAAGGAAGTGTTATACCACCATTCAGCGAGAGGTAACCACTTGACCCATTATGCTTGTTTATCAGATACAAAACAACGAAGATATCCTTCCAAACATTTATTTACTATCTTAGTTTGACCATTAGATTGAGGATGATAAGATGAGCTATGAGCTAATTGAGTACCCAAACAAGAAAATAACTCCGTCCAAAAATTTCCAGTAAAAATGGGATCTCTGTCGCTCACAATAACCCTTGTGCTTCCATGTAGCTTTTGAATTCTGTCCATAAATGTAGTAGCAACTGTACTTGCTTTAAATGGATGAGATAATGCACAAAAGTGTGCATACTTGGTAAGTCTATCAACTACCACCATGATGACATTCTTTCCTTCGGACTTAGGTAAACCTGTGATAAAATCCATTGAAATCTCCTCCCAACGTTGACCTGGAATGGATAAAGGTTGTAGAAGTCCCGGGGTCTTAATTGTCTCCACTTTATTCTGCTGGCAAACCAAACATTCCGCCACAAACTTTTGAATATCAGATTTAAGGCCATCCCATAAAAAATCTTTCTTCACCCTGTGGTAAGTTTTTAAAAATCCTGAGTGTCCTCCTAAAGGGGAAGTGTGCAATTCCAGAAGAATCTTTTGTTTCAGTTGGGAATTCTTACAAAGATATAAGCGATCTTTGTACCATAAGGAATCATTTTTCCAACTAAATGTATCAGATGTACTAGGATCTTGCTGCAACTTTTGAATGAGTGTCCATACATCTTTGTCCTTCTTCCATTCATCTCTTGCTCCGGTTATCCAATCTGGTTGGATAATAGAAATGGCACAAAGCAATGCTTCCACCTCTTCATTCTTTCTTGAGAGTGCATCTGCAACAAGATTAAGCTTTCCTTTTTTGTAGATTATTTCAAAGTCATAACCCAACATCTTTGTGACCCATTTTTGCTGCTCTTCTGAAGATAGTCTTTGTTCCAAAAGTGTTTAAGACTATCATGATCAGTTTTTACCTTGAAGTGTCTTCCCATTAGGTAAGTTCGCCATTTCTTTAGTGCATGTAGTATTGCTAACATTTCCTTCTCATAAATAGGTTTCTGTAAATACTTTCCTTTGATTGGACGACTTTCAAAAGCAATGGCTCTTCCTTCCTGCATTAAAACTGCACCAATTCCATTTCCTGAGGCATCACATTCCACAATAAAGGTTTTTGTGAAGTCTGGCGTAGCTAAGACCGGTGCTATGCACATTGCCTCTTTAAGATGTTCAAAGGCCTTAGTTGCTTCAGGAGTCCATGAAAATGCATCTTTCTTCAATAATGTTGTTAGAGGTGCTGCTATTCTCCCATAATTCTTAACAAACTTGCGATAATACCCTGTTAACCTGAGAAATCCTCGCAACTGCTTTATGGTCGTGGGGACTTTCCATTCCTTAATGGCTTTAATTTTGTTAGGGTCTACTTTAACACCCTCGTGAGATATAATATGACCCAGATATTCCACCTCTTGTACTCCAAAGAAACATTTGGATGCTTTTGCATATAATTGTTTCTCCCGCAATAGTTTGAGCACCCTGTCAACATGTTCAACATGATCCTTCCAAGACCTGCTGTAGATTAGTATATCATCAAAAAATACTAGCAAAAATTTTCTAAGGAAGGGTTTGAAAATGGAATTCATCAACCCTTGAAATGTAGAAGGTGCATTGGTAAGGCCAAAGGGCATGACCAAAAATTCATAATGACCCTCATGAGTTCGAAATGCTGTTTTTGGAATATCTTCAGTCTTCATTCTAATTTGATGATATCCTCAACGAAGATCCAACTTGGTGAAATAAATTGCTCCATGTAATTCATCCAATAATTCATCAATCACAGGAATGGGAAATTTGTCTTTAATGGTGAGCTTATTGAGCTCCCTATAATCCGTACACATTCGCCATGATCCATCCTTCTTGTGTACCAAAACTACAGGAGCAGAGAAAGAACTTTGACTAGGTTGAATTATACCCGCCTCTAACATTTCTGCAATCATACGTTCAATTTCGCTCTTTTGGAAGTAAGGATATCTATAAGGCCTGATGTTTGGAGGAACACTTCCTGAATCAAATGAATAGCATGATCATGATCACGAATAGGTGGGAGTCCTTTGGGAGTTTCAAACACCTTGGAATGATTGTCCAAGACTTGTTGGAGATCTGCCGAAATAGATGATTTTGATGTCGGAACGTCTAGTGAGCATAATTGTGCAATTAAGCCTCGTTGTTCTTTCTTTAGAAGCTTTGTCATGACATTAGAGCTTATTATCCTTCCCGGCTTCCCTTCAATACCCCGTAATTCGACTTCCTTTCCTTCTGAAAAAAATTTCAAGAAAAGTTCTTGAAAGTTAAAAGCTACCGTCCCCAAAGATTGTAACCATTGTACTCCTAGTACAACATCAGCACCTCCCATAGGAATGGAAAGCATTGGACTAGTCAATACATATTCCCCCATGGTTAGCTTGATATTATGGCATTTTCCAGAGCAATTTATAGTTCCTCCTTTTGCAACCATCACTTGACATTTTGGTGCTGGGTATAGGAAACAATTTAATTCCTTGGCTACCTTACAATGAATAAAATTATGGGTGCTACCTGAATCAATCAACACTATTACCTTTTTCTTCTTGATTTGTCCTTGTATCTTGAGAGTTTGAGGAGTGGTAATTCCCGCCAGTGCATTACACGATATGGTCAGATTCATTTCTTCCTCTTCTAGGGTTGGTTCCTGGTGTATATCCTCTTCTTGTTCATTTTCTTCTTCCTCTTCACAATCTATGTAAAATAATTTCTTCTCAGCACACTTATGACCTTAGTGTATTTTCTATCACAACTGTAGCAAAGCCCTTTTGCTCTTTTTTCTTCCAATTGTTGTGGTGTCAACCTTGTAGGTTGTGGAAATCTAGGCGTAGCAACACTTCTTTATAGAATTGAGTGGTAGGCTTCCTTGTCGCAATTATTTTACATTCAACTTTTCTTGCCAACCCGAATGCCTTCTCCAATGAATCTGGTTCCAAAATTCGAACTTCATGTTGGATATTATCCTTTAAAGTGCCTATGAAGAGATCGATCTTGTGTTCCTCTGGAATATCAGTTACCCTTATATTCAATTTTTGGAATTCCTCAATGTGTTGCCCCACTAAACCCTTTTGTTTGAGATTTATCAATTGGCTAAAGAAGGTGTTGCTCTTTGTATCCTCATAATGTGCTATCATTTCCTCCGTAAAAATTGACCAAGTGACAATTTTTTTACGGGAGCAAAGCCTCGATACCATACAAATGTATTTTGTTCTAAATGTAAAGTTGCAATGCGTACCTTTTGTGTGTTTTGCACGTTATGGAGATCAAAATATTGCTCCATCTGTAGTATCCATGTTACAGAATCCTTTCCATCAAACTTCCTCATATCCATTTTTGGAATATGGTGGTTCTTCCCGCCAACATTAGAGTTTATGAAATCATGATTAACATTGATTTTGTTCTCATCATGAGGTTCTTCTACTATATTTTCACCATTAGGAAACATTTCTTGTATCAACTTTGTCAAACCTTCGATGTCTGTTTTTAGATCATTCTTCATTTTTTCCATCTTAGCTTCCATGCCAGCTTCCATGCCATCCATCTTAGTTTCCACGCCATCCATCTTAGCTTCCACGCCTTTCTTCAAACCATCCATCTTCTCTTCCATGCCTTTCTTCAAAACTTCCATTTCATTTTTTGTTGCTCTTTGCGAGAGTGAAATTTGTTGCACTTGCTCTTGTAATTTTGATAGATCATGTTGCAATTCTTCATCTTCATGAGTCATAGCAGAGCCTTCTGAAGGCTTAATGGGTGTTGAATTATTTTTACGGGGCATATTTTAGAACCCAATACTGATATCTATTCTACAATATGCCCTTGGAATCAATTCAAATTGATTCTTCAAACAAGACTTATGCAATTCGGAAAAAAAATTACACACCTTTTTCTTGCTTTTGAGGAGCTCGATATTGAAATTGGATTATATTTGTGATTGCAGCACTTAAATATTTGATTTTTGGTACCAATGTATCCCTCTGAATTATCTTTCGAATTCCACAGGTCTGACCTAATTTGGATTCTTTAAAACAAAGTTGTGTCCAATCTCCCACAATGACCTAATTATGGACTGGTTCAGTAGAGAGAAATTGTATGACTTGCCACGTGTCACTGTTTCATCCTTCATCTTTGAAATTGATATCCAAGAAACTACAGTCTGTGTACTTGTGACCACTTTTTACAGAACTCCAATTCGATGTCCAAAGAGAGAGTTATTGAACGTTTCCCACGATCACCTCTTTGAGATGAAATTTAGGAGCTTGAAAAAGCACTACCTTCCACAAATCATATCTCCCAAAATATTGCGAACCAAGCTCTGAAATTTTTTGATGAATTGCTTTAGGATTTCAACTTCGCACCATAGGAATTTCAGATTCTGAACCTTCGTAGAAAAACAGTTATAGCGCAAATTCCACGATGACATGTTTAGGAGCCTGAAAAAATACCTAACTTCCACAGATCATATCTCCGGAAATATTTCGAACCAAGCTCTGAAATGTTTAGACAATATTCCTCAGGATTTCAGCTTTGTACCCTAAAAATTTCAGCTTCTGAAACGTCGTAGAAAAAAAGTTATAGCGAAAATGCCACGATGACCTGTTTGGAGCAGCGAAACCCTAGAATCCCAAGCTCTGATACCAAATGTTGTGTAACCAGCTCTAAAAAGAGAAGAAAAGAGATATCAACACCTTAGAAATGAGCCGCCTAAGGGGGAAACCTCTAATACATTACATAAATGAAAAATTCTTGGATGATACAATTTTTGATAAACCTCCTTCTTTCTATATATAGGAGTCCATGGGGCCATAATGTAATCCTAGTGGGCCACAATGTAATCCTAGCCGACCTAACAATAATAATTGAAGGGCACAATAATAAAAATAAGGGGGTTATACTAACAACAATAAGGGACTATACTAGTAATATAGGGACCTAATTTTAAAAACTGAGAACAGGGAGCGGAT